>CM042082.1:11487333-11795000 GCA_023509865.1 Trypoxylus dichotomus
TTATTACAATGGCCTGGTCACTCGCTCGATCTGAACCCGATCGAATATCTTTGGGGAATATTTGCAATAGAGGTGTATGCCAATAATAAACAATACGATAACATCAAAGAACTAAAGTCTGCAGTAACGAAGTGTTGATATGATATTTCTCTTTCAACAAGGACCAAATTAATGTAACAACAGTATGAAGACGGGAATGTTCGAAGTTATTTTCATTAAAGGATCTCACTACTAAGTTTAGAAAGAATTATAAATTTTGTCTGTATTTATTTTATTTATTAATTTTATATTAATAGACCTATAGAGATTTCGCTGTTTTGAGTTACCATTATTGTAAATATTCTCTGTATAAGATGTAATAGTAAGTTTTTTTTAATGTTACTGCCTTTTGCATTTGTGGTTTTTTTTTTGTAGCTCAGCATTAACTTCGATGCATAATTTACCGATGATGTTAAGAAAACCAAATACTCTGTTCAAGAGTTGATATGGAGCTATAGAAATTTCTCTGAATGCTCTGTCATATTTAGAAAAGTACGGACCGATAATTCCTTGCACCGATATTGCAGTCCAAACAGTAACTTACGGCGAGTGTAGTGACCTCTCATGCTTCCGTTTTGGATTCGTTGTACTGCAATAACGGCAGTTCTGCCTGTTTGTATCGCCATTAAGGTGAAAATGCGCCCCATCTGAGAAGTTTTTGTTGCCCCATAGCGACTGAATACCCGAGAACAGGGGCTAGCGATTGGTACAATCTCTACCTAACGATCATCGAAAAAGGTTTTAACATATGGTGGCTTCTTAACATAAGATACATTTTTAATGAAAGTGTCTATTTGCTCAAGTTCAATTTGGTCTCAAATTTGTTTGTATAGGGTTGCACGAACTATCCTTAATCAATTTTATAATTTTGATTGAGCTGGCAGTTTTAGACAAACGCATTTCCGTAATTATTTTCAAAATGAAGGTAGAAGTAAACGTTATATTTCTCAAGTAAACTAAATGTTTCAAAAGCTGCTGTTTATTCGACAATTGAAAGAATGCAGGATGAAATTTTGGTCGCCCACGCGCTGAAAGTTCAATTGTAACAACCATTGTCGAAGGCTAATATATTGTTTTAATTAGTGAACGAACTCAGCGACTTATAACACTCTAAATCTGTACGGATATTAATAGAAGCCGTCAAAATATTTGATTCGCTTCTACGGTCAGGCGATGAGTAAATACAGCAGGCTTAAGAAGGAACACATCATTTTTAGGAGACCGCCAATAAGGAAAATAAAGGAAAAGTTTGGAACATGGAATTTCGACCGAAGAAAGTGGACAAATTTCCCCTGCAGCAATCAATCCAAACGCAAAATACGCAGAAGGCGCAAAGATGGTACGGAGATCATTTCTGCGAATGGGGTCGGAAATTTACTAAAGATTGAAAGAATATTGAGAATGGAACGGCATAGAAAAAATTTGAAGCAGCATATGATTAGATCTGATATGCCATTCATCGAGAAGGAGAGGGTTTATTTTTCAGCATGATAATAATCTCAAACCCTCCAATAACTTTTGGCAACTAAAAGAAGAAGAGGAAGCTGTCAAAAACGTGATCTTTGCATCACAATTACCGGATCCAAATCCTACAGAGATATTAGTAAAAAGAATGCTAAAGTTGCTAAACTTCAACACATATTATTTAGAATACAATCTCCTCCACAGAGAAATATACATGCTTTTCCTCATTAAAAATGTGTTCTTTTCTTTTCGATCAAATTTTAATAGATTTCGCATGATGATCTTTAAAGTTATAATCGGTGGTGTAAACATTCAATCACAGGTTTTAATAATCAGTTTTTCATGGTACATGTACCACCGTCCATATTAGTTAGGACACGCAAATAAATTTAAAAAAAAAACAGAAAATATTCAAACTTATCTTCCCAAAACTTAAAGTTTTTATTGTATTCTATTAATAGCAGTTCAAATTAAAGTATAAAAGTAAAAAAAAGTAATTCTAACGAAAAATAACGAAAACTTCTTAGACATTTCGTTCATCAAAGAAACTCTCTTTTGCGCGAAGAACTTCTTTCACAATCCGAGGCATCCGCTCCACTAGTTTTTCAAGGACTCTATTTGGCATATTACTCCATTCGTCTTGTAAAATGCTCCACAGGTGGCTTACGGAGGTAGGGACCCTCCTGTCCAATTCATACCATAACAGCTCGATGGGGTTTAGATCGGGGCTTTGCGGCGGCCATGTCATTATTTGTGAAGTGCCATTATCTTATTCTTCATTTAACAAACTTTTACATATCACTGCTGAGCGTTTGGAGTCGTTGTCCTGCATGAATACAAAATTTTCGCCGTTTAAACATTGGCCCGATGGTATTGCATTTTCTTGTAGTATTTCTAAATAACCCTCTTTTCGTAAAATACCTTCGATTCGCTTCAAATTTCCTATACCGGCGTAGAAAAACAAGCCCAAACAAGCACAGAACTTCTTCCTTGCTTGGGAGTTGGCACTACACAATCCCGCAACATTCTTTGGCCTTTCGCTCTTCTTACATAAACGCGCCTTCATTGTTCGAACACCTCAAGCTTTGAATCTTCAGTCGATATCACCCTTTTCCAATCATCCACTGTCCAATTTCTATGTGTTTCTGCCCATTGTAGCCGTTTATGCCTGTTTCCCAGTCGAAGTAGGGCTTTTATTATTGCATTGCGGCTTTTTTTTTTCACTATAGTAACGGAAATTTTTTTTGCACGGTCGCGATTCATTTCGGCGGCGCTGTCTTCTATTTCGCTTGCTTAGCAAATTTATACGTCTATCATCGGCGTGAGTTGCTATTCTCTTACGACCTGAACGTGATCGATATCTTAAACTGCTCATGGGTAATCTTCTTGATGAAGAGCAACAATTACAGAGCGCTTTTCTAAACTTGACGTTTTTCGTGTCGGCATTTTAATAACTTTAATCAGGTTCACACTAAAAGATACGCTCTTAACGTTAACGCACGCACAAGCAGGTTTATTTAGAAACTAGAGCATTTATCAATATACAATACACTTTCTTTTGGTAGAGTTTACAATATTTTACTGGGTGTCCGAACTAATATGGATGGTAGTATAGATATTTGAAACAAATATGTTTATGATTAAAGACCATAACAATTACTAAATTTTAAATATTACTTCGGTATTTCCTGGGTAAATTACGCTATTAATTTATGCAGGAAATACCGATATATGATTATACTTTCTTGGGTTAGTATAACAACTATTACAGGCAAATATAACTCAATTAATTTGCATGCGGTGTCGTGCGATAGATATATCTTTCATCTGTTAATCTTCCGCAATTTTTGGTGGTCAAAACATATTTAAACACATGTTAGACGAGACCGTTTGTATTTATTGCTATTGCGTAAGATGCATCGAAGCAATTAAGTAAAGACGTCAGGACGTATGGAATTGCCGTTAATGTTAGCATCAAATCTATATATATAAATATTAAGATAATTTCGGGTGTTTACAAAGACCGACCCAAAATCCCTAATAGGCCGAAAAGTACGCTTATTTTGGTGTTAGGTCACATCTTGCTTTCAATTGACTCAGGGAATTCCTCTGCATTATACAGGGAGTTTAAAAAAAAGATCGGACATTGGCCCAGATATGATACTCATTTAAACAAGCCAAAAAGTCTTGATAAACTCATGTGCGCAATTGAATGTTTCAAAGATAGAATTGATTTTCTATTGGAATCAGTAAATTGCCTTTTGATAAACAAACTTACAGTACATGTTTAATATTTTAGAATGACTTTTTGGATTCACTGTGATTCCGGTTTCATCGCAGTTCAAATTCTTGTTGGCCGTTAATTTATATTTGTCAAGACATTCGGTCATAAACAGAAAAGAAGTAACAAAACAAACAAAAATGACGGTTTACAGAACAATATTCAGGCCAATTCTCACATGTGGATGTGAAACTTGGGTACTCAATCGTCAGGAATATCTAAGAAGAGTGAAAAATGTAACTAGAAGAGACAGGATAAGACATAAACAAATCAGAGGAGAGCTACAAACGGAATCAATAGAAAGTTACGTAGAACAAAGACAATAAGCGTGGTGCAGACATCTACAAAGGATGGACAACACAATTCCGGTTAAGAAGGTCTGGAAAGCAAAGATACAGAAAAAAAGAACAAGAGGGAGGCCAAAAGTAAGCTGGAATACAGATATAGGAAAAATTTTAGATAAGAAAGGAAAAACTTTCTTATCTAAAAGGAGGATGCTCAGAAAATTGCAATGAACAGAGAGGACTGGAATAAATTTGTGAAATGCTAGGAAGCAAATTTAATCTAACCCAACACCCAATGGGTAAAAGGGTATTATTGATTATGTATATACATGTAAGACATTCAGTCAGCAACGCACACTAATATAAGGATGTCTTAAGAAACCAGCCATCCAATCCTTCCCGGCCATTTCTCGCAGTCTTTGTTAAACTTGTTACAAATGTTATTACAAATCGCCAACTAGTATGCCAATCTCATCAATCATACATAAACCGAATAACTGTTTCTCCATGTCTTTGAGGTAGGTTGCAAACTCGGGTTCCTGCTCATCTGTGAACACACATGTAGCGGATATTACCTGCTCCATAGACATCAGTCTCATTCTGCTCCGTCTCATTCCGCCCCAGACGCACAGAATACATAAAATTGTGATGTTAAGTGTTGTAATGTTTTGACTGCGTTTACGTTATTCTAGAGAGCGTTCATAACTCTGCACACCAACCAATTTTCAATCAACTGCAATTATTAGAACATTATTTGCCTTAAAATCGAAACACAAAATTTATAAAATTACTCAATAAAATAAGGAAAATGTGAGAACGTAGTAGACACTGTAACAGATGGGCTGAAAAGTCCCGGGCCTAACAAAGAAAACACGTTTTTTTTGGTTCAAAATTAGCTTTATTCATCAACGTAATCTACATCAAGAGCAACGCAATCATTCCAGCGCCGCTCTAACGTTTCAATACCACTTTTGTAGAACGATTTATCTTTTGCCTCAAAATAGGCCTCAGTTTCAACGATAACCTCTTCATTCGTGAGAAATTTCTTACCGGCGAGCATTTTTTTGAGGTCTGCGAACAGCCAGTAGTTGCTGGGAGCCAAATCTGGCGAATACGATGGATGTGGGAGCAATTCGAAGTTCAATTCATGTAGTTTTGCCATTGTTTTGATTGACTTGTGACACGGTGCGTTGTCTTGATGAAACAACATTTTTTTCTTTGCTATATGCGGTCGTGTCTGTGCAATTTCGGTTTTCAAATGCTCCAATAACGCTATATAATATTCACTGTTGACGGTATTTCCTTTCTCAAGATAGTCGATGAATATTACACCACGCACATCCCAAAATACCGAGATCATAACCTTTCCAGCCGATTGTTGTGCTTTCCGGCGCTTTGGACGAGGTTCACCAGTTGCTGTCCACTCAGATGACGATCGTTTTGATTCCGGAGTGAAATGATGTATCCATGTTTCATCCATTGTCACATATCGACGCAAAAATTCCGGTTTGTTACGTTTAAACATGGCCAAACACTGCTCAGCATCATCAACGCGTTCTTGTTTTTGGTCAACAGTGAGCAAACGCGGCACCCACTTTGAACAGGGCTTTCTCATAGTCAAAATCTCATGCAATATAAAGCCAATACATTCTTTTGATATCTTTACGATGTCAGCTAACTCACGCAACTTTACTTTTCGATCATTCAAAACGATTTTGTGGATTTTTTTGATGTTTTCTGGTGTTACCGCCTCATTTGGACGTCCACTGCGTTCTGCATCATCGGTGTCTCTACGACCACGTTTGAAGTCAGTAAACCAACGTTTTATTGTTGTTTCTGATGGAGCGGAGTCCCCATAACACTTTTCTACCCAATGCTTCGCTTGAACGGTATTTTTTTCCCATGAAGAAGCAGTGTAAAATTAAAACACGAAATTGTTTTTGATCCATTGTTTTGAAAATAACAAAAGTAGCGTGACTCTTAGCACAATAACTCACAAACTAATGAATTTTAACAGCTGTCTTTTGAAGGTTAGTAGTAACTGAGAGAAAGGTGACTGCAATAAAACTAGCGTCATCTATGTGTTAGGCCCGGGACTTATAAGCCCATGTGTTACTATAACGCATTCATGTAGGCCTATAAGTACGCTATTATACATAATATCCATTCGGTTAACCTGATGACTCAAAAAGGTTCAACTTCTTAACGTATACTTTTATGTAAATGAATGATCATCATCACTAGTACAGAGGCGTCCTCTCACTCGCTCGGCATTAGTTTAAGTACGTAAAATCAAGATATCGACACCTCTCATTCCGCCCCACTGGTCCTTTCCGCCCGTCCTTCCCCTATACATGATAAAAAAACTCCCAAACATGCTGAAAAAACGAAATATCAAAAATAAATATTATCAATTGACTTAATTAAAACACAAAATTAATGAAGCTGTCGAATTTCTAAACTCATTCCTGCATTCGAAGCTATATGTTAAAACAAAGTATACATTTTAATTATGCTTGACATACATCGTAAAAACCTGTCACACTTATTGTTATGTGTATTTCTTTACGTTCCCTTGCATTCATGAAAGCTGAAAAGGTCTACGGCAATACACATAGCAACTCCAGCATCACTTAAGCACCAATTAAAAACGATATAAGAGAACACACGGCGTCTTCTGTACATGTAGGTAGGCTTTTATTCGCAGATATGCTACGTACACTCACCTGTGATCCGAAACAAAGGGCGCACGGCGCTAAAGAATCACGAAACACTCGAGGAAGTGTCATAATGACGACACTATACTGCTTCCTTCCACAATAGCCTTGACAACGTACATACGTGATAACTGTTGAGGGAATTGCAAGCCGCAAGTATGCAGCGTGCTGATGTTTATTCAGTGGAACCGTGGGATTGTCTTCAATCGAAAATGAGTGGTATTATGACGATGGGAGTGGAAATCTGCCATCGGTTGTTTCCTCGTACTTAAAGGTACACTTAATTGACGTTAGTTTGATGAGATGTTTGATATAGATACGAGGTATATTTAGATAATAATCGAAGATGAATTATGTGCGAACGAAAAAATTTAATGAATGTTAGCAACACGTATCCCCAGCGTAATCTCCCACATGATCACATGTTTTCGAATTGTTATCTCGTCTAGTTTTCGTGTTGCTGTTATTGAATGCAATATGTTTAGTGATCGTAGCGATTATTTGAATGTGCGATTTATGGGACCAACGATTCAACGTAAAACGTGTAAAAAATTTTCGCAGACACGAGTTTACGAAAATGGTACTCTTCGTCATATGCAATATTACGAATCTTCTACAATCTACAAGTGGTCGTGAATCAACTAAAGATAATCCTCGATTAGGAAGGCCTTTCCACTTCAATTGAGGAGCCCTACGACTTTAAAAGAATCTGCAGAGGAGATTAGAAATCAATAGGACGGTGCCGTAGCATTTTGACAAAAAAAAAACTGAACATGCATCAAGTTATGATTAAATTCTCTTTTTTCTTTCTTTCTTTGTCTATTCATGACAGATCAGCATGCTGCATTGCTGGGAAATTCCTGAACAAGCCAATCTGGATGAATTCATGTAAAAGATCATAATGGGTGACCGGAATTGTGTTTATGGCTGTGACATTAAAACAAAAGTTGAATTGATAACAGGATCTCTACATCCAAATTGATTTGATTCATTTCAAACTGATTGGGTTTTTTTTCCGATTTTGGAATTGTGTATTTGGGAGTGGTACGATATACGTCTGAGTGTTCTTCCGTTTATTCTGTCTCTGATATCATGGTTCCAAATCATCAGTTGACGCTTTCCTTGATCGAAGGAAGGCAGTTATTTTTAATCTATCTTGACACCTTCATTTTCAAAGATATACCCAGATCACTTCACCAATTCGAAAACCACACCAGACTAGATCCAATAGATTTTCCAATATTTTTCTTGGATGTTCTTCGCCCCAGATTCGACAATTTTATTTGTCTAAATAAATAAATCCGCCTGTCGAAAGTCCGCTCGCTTTATTTCTTGAATTACTTGACTCTTGCAAGCCTTTGAATGGAGATTTTTCTGTTACGAACGGCTATGAATTGAGGAGCTGCGGAATTTTCTTCTAAACAACTACTACGATGGCGTTTTAGTTCTTTCGTCTTTTACCTTACCGGTTTCCCTCAAATTTCTAGCAATTTTTGAATGGTTACGTGTGAATCACAATGTTTTTGCTTGTCATCTGTCAAGTAACATACGGTATTCTAGTACAAAGACTATAGCAAGGAGGTAAATTTAGAAAATAACTTCAAATTGGGGCATCGGTTACGTATCTATTACAGTTTTTGAGATAGGATCGCGAAATACATGAAAGAGAAGAATGTTTTACTACATAGTTTTAGATGTTTTAGTAAATAGTACTACTTATTTTGCTACAATTGCTTCTTAATGTTTATTGCAATCTTTTTAAGAAATTATTTTCTTCTGTTGCAGGTAAGATGCAATCCGATGTGATCTGTAGGAAGTTGCGCGAATAATAGAAGTGAGTATAGTGACAAATGTAGACACAAGGATTAGCTACCAGTTTTCAGTAAGTTAAAGAAATCTTAATCAAATTTCTTCATTAGTTGGAATCGCACAATAAAATAAATTGGTTTCCATATTATTTATGTGATTGGCAAACTATTTAATATAATTTATATTACTATTATTATGAAACTATTCTATTACTTTTACAATTCCTTCCATTGCCTCCGTCTTTAACGAGGAAATAATTTTTTTGCTGATGTGGCAACTTCGCTAAATGGTGCACTGATCTCTGTATCTTCTGTAAAAAATCCTGTTTCGATTATTTCAGTTTCACTTCGAATGTGTAGTCTTCAGGTTTTTACAGCCATTATTACTGACTGGTTTTCAACTTTCGGATTGTCTGTCCTATAGAAAGTTTGTAATACTTGACGTTTCGCTCATTTTGTCGTGATTTTCTTCAGCAACACACTCTGCACGGCACCTGAGAACCGAAGATCAACCAGTTCTGATGTGGTTTTAGTATGACAATGACGCCACCTGGAAATAAAAAGATCCCTACTTGGAAGTTTACGAACCTTGTTTGAGCTGATTTGTGCGTCTTACACATCGCCGTTTTAAATTTTGTAGTCCTGCAAGATGTTTAGTGGACTTCGGGTGGTAATTGTGTCAGTCGAAATAATACTTTTCTTAATTGAAATTGAGCTATGAGTAGATCAAAATGGAAAACTCTTTTCGGGTTTATCGGTTGATGAAAATGTATTGGACCAATAATTCTTCTCCATGCAGACGCTATACAACCACCAACCTTTTTAGAAAGCAATGCTTTGTGTATCCTGATACAGGAATTTTGACTGGATCATATATGTTTTTTTTTATTAATTAAATCATTTACCAAGCTTCGTCTGAGAGGAAACTCTTATCTAAGATAATTTCATGTAATTCATGTGATTTTCAATCCATTTGCGATATTATACTTTTACTAAGTGATGAAGTTCTTGCACAACATGAATCTCATATATTTATTTTTTTAAGAATATGCAGACAAGCATCACATGGCAAATTAGTTTCCTGTGGAAGCTTGATAATTAACTTTTTAGGTAGATGATCTATCTCTGTAATAGTTTCAGCAGTTTTTTCTTGGGTCTAACACTATCGAAATCACTGCGAAATATGAAGACTAAATGCGAAATTCATCCATACATACAGTCTCTGTCCAATTTGTTAGGGCCACTTGATAAAATAGCGATTTTATTAAAATATATAATGAAAAGCGTATTGTAGAACCATAAGTTTATTGAGAACTGTTTATAGACATCGTCACAACTACATAACTAGTATTTTGTAATGCCTCCTTTGGCTTTTATAATTGCTCTTATTGTTTTCGGCATACTGTCTGTGCAAGCGTTAATGGTGTGTCTAATTGCAGCGTCACATTGCTACACATTACGCCCTTCCTCCTTTACAGTGTTTGTTCTCGAATACACGTGTGATTTTAGAACATTATACGTCCTCAATTTCATTTAGATCGGGAGAATTTTCCGGCTAAAGTAACACTAGCAGAGCGTGCGTTTCTAAGAAACTTTGGATGGATTTGGCGAAGCAGCATGGTGCCTTATCATCCAAGGACCTTCATTCGGATCTCAATCACTGATATATGGCATCAGAATATCCTCACACTAGCTTCCCCAAACCTTTCAGATGTACGTTGTCTAACAAATTGAGCTCTGTCGCTCATGGCTTCTAGTTTGGAGTCATCGCTGAATACGATCTATATTTTGGTTTACCTTACGCCAATCTTCGATGGTGTAATGTTAATGACGTTTTGCCCATTCATAACGTGCCAGCTTCATCATCGGTGTTAATTTTAGCTTTTTCAGAGGTCGTCTGCATTTTAATCTGGCTTCGCACAATCGTTTACGTACTGTACTTGTGGATATTTGCAGTCCTCGTCGAGACATGACATCTCCTATTTCTTTGGCGGATAAACCTCGGTTTTCAGTTGCTGGTGGCAGGATACGGCGATCATCTGGATTAGTAGTGATCCTTTTCTTGCCGCAAAACGCTCTTCCGGTACTTGTAGTGGGTACCTTGCCTTTCATTACAACGGCGATTATCGAGATACTTCTTCTTTTTTTGCAATTGCGCGTTGAGAATACACTTCTGTACTCAGCAATACGCATTTTTTCTTTATTTGGTATGTCCTTTTTTTACCCATAACGAAAGGATATAAAGCGCATACAAGCAATAACTTCAAGTGCAACACTTACAGTAAACACGGAAAAAACGTAGTACCCGGTCCAACTCATCTTCTATACAGTACAGAATGATTCATGAGGGGGATAATAATAGGCACGAGGTCATTAAGTGGCACTTTCTCAGTTTCTTAGAAAGATATTTAGGGAAAAATTAAAACTTGGACCTATATTATTAAAATATTTAAGAAAAAATAGCATATAGATTAAAATTTTAATAAAAATATGGCGTTATTCAGTTAAACTTTTAATTTAATATACGTGCACAACAATAAATCATTTATTTAATATGCGCGCATATTAATAAGATTTTAGTGAAAACTTGCGTTATTATATAAGAATTTAAAAGAAATTAAGAAAATAATGCATTATTATTAAATAATTATATAAAATTTTAATTTAATATAATTAATTATTTATTTTAATATATATATATATTTATTTTATATTAAATATCTAATAATATCTACTTATTATGTAATTTAATATTATAGTATAATAAATATTTAAGTAATATATATTACATATTAATTTAAAATTATAAATAAATAATTCATACATAATACATTTCCTATATATAAATCTATTAATTATCTTTATATTGTAAAATAAATATAAAGCTATATGAATGTACAATAACAATCTATGTAAACTCTCTCTCATCTAAATTCATAACTTTCTTATATTTTGTTTTTATAATTATATATATATTAAACTGACTTTAATGATTCAATTAGTATTAGTAAAATAAAGATTATATATTAATTCTACAATTACATATAAATATATAATATATTAATAAAACAATAATAATATAATCTTTATTTTAATATATAATATATTTATATTTATATATATATATATATATACCTAGTAAGCAAATAATAAAAACGCAATTTTTTGAAATTGAAAAAATTTTATTTACTATAGAAAATCAGGTCTTCCAATTTAATTTTTTTTTACTCCACAAATCCAAACTTCTAGAAAAAAAGTCATTTTTTTTGCCTGAAAAATCAAGTCTTAAAAATTAAAAAAAATTTTTTATATAAATCTCCATCTTCTTAGTTTTAATAACAATTTTTTTTTTTGTGGAAAAAATTAAGTCTCAAAATTAATTTTTAAAATTTGTATATCATTTTCAGTCTAAGCAAAAATCCCGACCATTTTTTTTTTTCTTAAGAAATATAAAAATTCTATGTAAATTTCAAAATTCACCAAAATGCAAAAAGTTTTTTTTTTTTTTGGCACAAATTCTAAACTTTTAAAAAATCAACCTTTATAATTCTAAAGAAGGTAGAAGATAGGTACTGTAAACCCTATTCGTGAATTTTATACTTGTATCTGTAAATTATCGCGGAAACACACAAAAGCTTAAATTTATAAGGTGACCCTAATAAAATGGACAGGGACTGTAATTGTGTGGAATAAGGCGATTCCCCACTCTGTTGGTTTTGTCTAAGAACATAGTTGAATGATAAAAGTTTGGTGATATACTATGTACATGCATTAAAATTTATAAGGAACGTCAGTAAATATCAAATGCAATTTGGATCATGAAACTTGTGAATAAATATCGTACTTTAAAATATAAGAAAAAGGAAAGAAAACGGGACCAATGCCACAGTATCACACACAATTTAATCAATCAATGGCTACCGGTTTCGTGCACATTTGCACATCGTCAGCCCATGACACTCTAGAAAAGGACTAGAGAATCAAAACGAATGCAAAGAAAGCAGCATCAGATTCATCACGACAGCAAAAGAAACTTTTAAAAAGCACAAATTAAATTTGTAAAAGGACGTATACGACAAATTAAAATCTATTGAATTGATTGAAAGCAACTTTTTCTTTTGGCAGCTTATGACGTAAACTTTTGGTTGTTACCAATTCGTTTCAATTAACCAATTGTGTCCCATCACTGCCGAAAACCTTATACTTCCTACTGCATTCGATAGTGACAACCTTTGAAAAGTGCTCTATCCATCCTCACTTCCAAAGCGATCAATAATTCAATTTACCAACCTAAATATTTGGACCACATACTCGACTACTCGCAAACATTGATGAAGTGACATTAACCTAATTCAACATTAATAATTCGTATAACATTTATTATAGTATTTTGAAACTCATAACATCGCTGTTAATCATCGAGAATTGCTACCCATTCTTGCCAATCCTTTAATCGTTAAGGAAATTGATATAAATGATGACATTTCCAATAAATCCTTTCATAAGCAGGCGCCTCGTAAATAGATTCGCTTAATGCATTACAAAAAAAATGGGTCGCCAACTAAAAATACCACGCATACCATGATCTAATTCCATGAATGAATATGACATGCAGCATTTATACTTAACGTACGAATATATTTTATACTTAAGAAACAATTATTGGTGAAGGTCGGTGCAATATTTGGATACAAATACCGCGCAGTAATACCAGCGGCACTAAATTAAGTGAAAAGCCGAGATATCCGTTCAATGCGTCCAGGCCATATGGGCAACTGTGATAAGGATGATCGAGGAGACTAATAAATTTAGCGAATGTGACACATGGCAATGTACAGATAAGTAGGTTAGAGTATTTGGTCAATGCCGGATTAATCACCAGTACAGATGCTACAAGGTTTATGACGATTAAAAACCATTAAAGCGTAATATACGTCCATCTATCTAGTTATAGCATCTTACCGTTTTTGTATAAAAGTAACGTTGGTATGTGATCGAAATGACGTCGTTTGACACGGGTGTCGCTTGTAATTACATTCCAAGAATGTTGTTTATTTGAATCTTTAGTACGTGCGTTGATTACCACTAATAATTTCCTTGAATTTCACTGTGAATTATTCTTATTACGAAACCATTTTAGGTGATGAGGAGAATAATTTATTACTCTTTGCAATTTCGATTGCATTTATCCATTACTCTTGCAACCACCACAAGATCGGATAATAAAGAAGAATCAAAGCACGCACAGTTTGGGAGCAATTTGGGATTCTCTTTTAAAAACAATCGGCCTTGGTAGCAAGTAATTTGAGAAGCATTTTTTTCCACTCTATAATTAATACTTTGAAAAGCAATGCTCGGATCTTCAGCTACTTCATGTTACGGAAATCGCCCACCATTTTTTATTTTCGATGTCTGGAAATAAAAAGGAATCCTAACGTAGGAGCTACGAGAGTGACCTGAAATGTTCCTAGAATCCGGAATCGACAAGAAAAACACGGTATTGGTGTGTTTTTTTTTATTTTTCAAAGATCAGTACATTTTTTCAAACGGTGCTTCAGTCCCTTCAAGCCGTCGGAAAAGTAGGATGCTACTATCTGCTATCTCTTTCAGGTTCAACCGGTGATCGGCTAACGCGGTATCGTAAATCTTGTCGACCATTTCATCGTTGGTAGCGGTTTTTGGGCATCCACTGTGCGGTTCGTCACTTGTGCTTGTGCGGAAACATTTCAGATCGCCCTCGTACATAGGCATTAATCCAATATTTTTACTGCTGAAAATATCAACTCTTTAATGTACTGAAGGAGAGCTGACATTGTGATCATAATGGATTTCCTTTATTTCTTCGTATTTCATCGATAACTATGCCATGAGGAGGAAGCGAATGTCTTAATTAAAACGGTAGCAGAAAAAACACCTATAATATGCTGGATTCCTTTTGATATTTTCAGATTTTATCGATGACTTCCGGCAAACATGTGATCTTATACAGAGTCTAGTGGTGACGATTGCAAGGACTGTGTGGAAGTACAATTCGCAGGTATAGCAGTAAACTCCACTCAGTCGGTAACACGGTTGACAATGAGAGCCCACGTGCTCTCGAAACGCTGCGTTCCGCATAATTAATTAATTTGTGTGAGTGGAATTTACTGCTATACCTGTGAAGAGTCTAGTGGTAGTTAATTTCTTCTTGAGTAAATTCAAAATTCAAATTCACAGGTATAGCAGTAAACTCCACTCACACAAATTAATTAATTATGCGGAACGCAGCGTTTCGAGAGCACATGGGCTCTCATTGTCACCCGTGTTACCGACTGAAAGTAAAAACTGTATCACACATGCAAATTATTTTCTACGCAGGCTCTAAAATTTCTAAGACATATGACTATTTACAATCTACTCGGTGGTCTAATGCCTTTTATGGGAAAGGATGGACCGAAAGCGAACCGTATCTTTAACAGGGCCTATGGTAATAAATCCATCAAACTCGAGTGTGCAATTGGGGGTGGTTCTCTTTTCAATAAGTTTCCGTTCTTTTTCATATATACCGTTTCGTACGCGTCTAATTCTCTATACGAGTTCACGTTTTTAAGTAGTGTCGGATTTTTTAAATCAATCTTATGTCCGGATTTTACCATATGCTCTGCTACGCTTGATAGTTCAGGTTTGTCGAAACGATAGTGTCTAATATGTTCTTTGAACCTCGTTTCGATACTCCATTTTGTTTGTCCAATATAAACTTTCTCACAATCATTGCATGCGATTTGGTGTATTCCAGACCTTGTTATCATCTCCGGTTTATCTTTGGGATTCCCTAAGAGATTCTTTAAGTTGTTTTTTGACACAAAAGACACGTTCATATTTAGTTGTCGGAAAATTTTACTTAACCCTTTTACTGTTGGGTGAAAAGGAAGAGTTATAAATCTCTTATTACCGGTGTTTGTTGATGTCAAGGTCATGGAATTCAAATTATAACAAAAGAAATACCAATGCTTTACAAGGGTTGTCTTTTAAGTTTTGCGTATGAAGCTGGAAACGAACAATTGCAGATAGCTTTCAAATGCTTTTAAACCTTCGACCATGCAGTCAATTTTTGCTTTTCGAAAATGCAAGGAAATTGTTGGGACTTAGGTCCGGACTGCACTGAAGATTGTCAAAAATTCGACGTCTTGTCGCGTTAAAAATTCAATTGTCCCGCGTGCCGTGTGCGAAGTTGATAGTCTTAGTGGAAAATGGTTCGTCGCTTAGGCTTGGTTTTTCGAAGTTCAGTGATGATTTGCGGCAAACAAGTGGTTGTATACCCAATTGGCAGCGTTAGGTTGCCTCATCCCACAAATGTTCCCCGCTATAGACTCTTCATGCAAGGTCACAGCGTCTCCCGTTATTGTGGATAGTATGATTTGTTGTATCATCTGTCAGTGCGTGTTGCTTCCCTGAAAACCTTCGTTGTCAGCAAGTCTTCATTCTTCAGACCAAGAATGTCGAGAAAGAACAATGCTTCATTATCTTTTAGGTCCGTAATAAACGTAATACCTCTGGGAATTTCGTCCAGAGTTTAAAACTGTGTGGCCATGTTACAAAAGTATTATGCAGGTATCTTCAGTACGGGAGTGTCTCTTAAGTTTTGCTTATTGAGACATAGAAGGCGCCACTAATCAAATGTCAGTATTAAAAATTAACCTTCATCCTCAGTTAACCTATACTTCATTCACGTTAAGAATGCAGTAGGTAGCGCTACGATCGGCCGCTGTATTACACTGGTGAAATTTAACCGATGAAACTGTTTGGCTATCAAAATCTTGTATAATAAATAGCAGTTTTTCATACTTTATGTCCAATATAATTTATTAGGCAAAATCAGAATCTGATGTATCTGTCAATGAAGCTGCATCTATAGTTATAATAAATTCTTCAACCATATCTTCAATTTAGCCTCTGCCTACTGCCAATATGCTTCCTTTGAGGGTTCTTAGATGGTCCTGCAACTGCTTCCTCGGAGATACTGAACCAAAGCTGTAATCGTAATAACAGAGTAGAAATTATTTTGTTTATATAATCGATTGTATAGTACCTTGAATTATTAAATGATGAGATAAAAGAACTCTGAAAAGAACTATTTTTGCCACAACTTGTTTCTAGATAAAAAATACAATGAAAAACTGCAGGGAACAGCGAAATGAAAATCATAAGTAAATTTGACAACTGACAGAAATTTCATATAAAGATATTACATTGATATCTCCTGTGTGAATATGCCTCGCCCATTAGCCTATGGCAAACCCGTATTTTACGGCCTATCTATTCCAAGTCTGCATTCTTAACGTGAATGGAGTATAAATCTAAAGGTTCAGTACAATATGTGTAGTGTTGTAGCTACAACGAATGTTGACAAATTAGTTGAAAAATGGAATTAAACCGAGAACATTTTCGCGCGATAATTTTTTTTCGGCAATGAAGCACCATATCAGTCAACAATATCTCGTTGGTAAGAAGTTTTCAAACGCGAACGGGGCAGTATTAACAAGGAGTCAAGAGCTGGTGCACCAAAAACCGCAGTCACCCAGAAGAACCTCGATACCGTGCGCAATATCATAGACCAAAATCGATATGTCATCGCGAGATTGATTCCGGATTCCAAAGACTTCAATTCAGAAAAATTGTGTGTAACAAAAAATAGTTTCCCGTTAGATACCGCATCTGCTGACCGAAGAACAAAAAGCAGCTAGGTCGAATTAGTGTCAAAAAACTCTAAACCGTTACAATGCCGGAAACTCTAAAAACGTGCACAACATAGTCAGTAGTGATGAATCTTAGACTTACTCATACGAGCCCAAAACATAGTCGTCTGTTTGGATGTTCCAAGGTGAAGAAGACCCGAAAAAGGCCATCTGTTCTTGAAGTGCCTTCCAAAAGGTGATCGCAACATTTGTCTCGAAGGCAGGTCATGTAACAGCAATTCCTCTACAAGATCAAAGAACTGTTACCGCCGATTGGTATACAACCATTTGTTTGCCGCAAGTCATCGCCGAGCTTCGAGAAATCAACCTCCTTCACCATCCTTCAGCAAGACAATACAAGTTCGCAGACAGCACGTAAGGCAATTGAATTTTTTAACGCAACAAAATGTCGAATTGTTAGACCAACCTCCGAACAGTCCCGATCTAAATTGCAACGATTTCTTTATCTTCTCGAAAATAAAGAGCGGATTGTGTGGTTAAAGGTTCCAGTCTTCAGAAAGAGCACTCGATGCCTTCAAAACTGCCATTTTGATTGTACCAAGAAACGAGTAGAATAACTGCTACCACACTTGGTTCGAGCGCCTGCAAATATGCATGAATCTGCGTGCAGAATACTTCCAAAAACGAGTTTGGAAAGCTATCTACTGTTGTATTCCAGCTCTACGAGGTCATGGCGATCATTTTATGAGATTCCCATGATGTGATCCTCATCGACTATCTGCAAAAGGGTAGGCAATACTACAGCGATTTATTGACCCGATTTGATGTAGTGTTGAAGGAGAAACGGTCTTGTTTGCAGCGGAGGACGGTGCTTTTCCATCACGACAATGCGCATGGTCGTGTCCAAATAGAATGAATTGCGCTACGAATTAGTCTTTCATCCTCCATATTCACCGAACCGAGCCCTCAGCAACTTTCCCCTACTGCAAAAACCACACCAATACCGCGTTTTTTCTTGTCGATTCCGTAAACATTTCAGGTCGCCCTCATATATGCAAAACTTAAAAGACAACTCTCGTATGTATATCAGTCACTGGCACTTTCAATGGGTAGAAAGATTAATAATTTTTTTAATATTAAAATGTTGCTGATAATATAGTAATTATGCAATGAGCAATAGTTTATAGCACTTATGATGTCTGATTAATAACTTTCAGCTCTATTGTAAAAATAAATAAACAGACAAAACTAGTGTTCTAACATCTTTGTACCACATGTTAAACCGATTCTGCCTTCTTAGTATATTCATAATCTCACGCGTACGTACTTAAATGCAACACCAAAGAAACTATTACGAGCTGCTCAAGACATATGCGGATACATATTTACTACAGACATCCAGGACCTTCTTTCTATTACCCTCCTATGTGTGCACGCACTAAAAACTTAAATAAAAACAGGATCTAACGCCACGAATAGTAGAACAATATTTGAAAACTGCTTCCGCTGTCGCAGCTTTACAAATCCCCACGGTCCGATAACACATGTGAAGCCAATTAGTACTTTTACAGTTTATGTACGTCGGGCCGAACATACAAATACATTATGTATGTGTTCTATGCGTCGCCCGCCCAAATGCATCCGATGTCTAATTTGGGCATTCGAAAGAAGACGCTCACATCTGGCGTTGAGTTGACGGAGAGACCCCACAGAAAATATATTTTACGGAACACCGAACAAAAACAGAATATAAACTGGATCGTAGACGCAGCAATTCGTCGAAGTTCTGTTACTTGATTAGGCTTAAAATGTTATCTTTAATTTCATTGGGTAGTTTTTTAAAGTATAAGAAAACAACTTACTAGTTGACTCCTAAATACAGTAATACTTTGATAATCCCATATAATTAAAGTCGAAGATTCGAAGTATCAAAAAGTTCGAATTACCGAATAATTATTTTTATAAGGACTTTCTTTATTTCATTTGTACCTAAAGACAACGCCTTTAAAGCATTTATTTTACATTTTATTAATGCAGGTAAATACGAAGCGCTAATTTCTATATTTTTTAAATAATTTGCAATTGTTTGTTGTTTAACTTTCACAGAATATAAAAAAAACTAAAAATCTTTAATCTTGATAATATGAGGAAAATGTATAAACGTGCGATGCAGTGCAGTGTCACTCCATACTTCTTACTTATTTTTGCAAGTTATACGAGGGCGACCTGGAATGTTTCCGGAACCGACAAGAAAAACACGGTATTGGTGTGGTTATGAATACCGTAGGCTTCCACGCCCAGAGTCAGTAATAAACGAACTACTTCCGAAATTGGACCGTGTCATGATGAGATATATACAAATGAAATAAGAGTAAGGGCAGAAAGAAATAGAAAGAAAATGAGATAAGAAGAAGAAAAATGAAGGGGGGTGAAAAAGAAAGAAAAGGTGAAAAGAGTAAGAGAGGGAAATAGAGATAGTCCAGCTTGTCGTTAGATGTCGATCTCGTTTCGAAATCGTTACTATAAATCTTTCATTAGCTCCAGAAGTCACCCGTGGAATTTCACCTTGCTTCCAAACTTATGGATGATAGTATGTAGCCTGAGCGAAATCCTGACTGCTTGCCAGATAAGATATCATTAGTATCAAGAAAATGTTGAATTTGCGAACTAACTGCTTTCTCTAGTAGCTTACACCATACGTGAAGGAAGGAAATTCACCGTAAATCGGAGAAGCCTACAGGTGCTTTAGATTTCGGAATAGGTGTAATAGTGCTCCTTTTCCTGCAATCAGTATAGTGACTGCTAACACTACCGTGTTATGTCGGCAAACAAAATGATTGAAGAATTTATTTCTCAATTTTTTGCATGACTTTCCATGATTTTAGATATTAATTTGGCCATTCGGAAGATTATTATTATTATTAACACATTTTTCGTTTGCATTGTGAACACGCAATATATCTTCCACATAAAACCGCGTTTCTCCGCTGAATCATAGTAAGACACAAAAATACCGTATCTATATCGTGTCTTCCAGATTCTTCATGTACTACCTGGTGGGGCGTACATAACAGTTCTTTGTCTCCGAATATCGCATAATAATCTGACTATTTCGAAATTCGGTACGGGTCCGGCATCATTAAACGCTGTTGTTGTTATTGCGCTGTTCTTCATTCCGTTCGCAACGCTAACTGCGCCGTAATAAGTGTTTGATCTTTATGGTAATCGCCTGGCAACCCTTTGCGGCGCGCTTGAAGAGTTGCGAAACCGTTTCGATAATCAAGCGGGCCCCGATTCTAGGGACGTTCCCGTATCGTTCGTAGCTTTGTCTCTCTGTCATAGGCGTAACCGTCCATGCATTATGCATGCTTCGTCTGCATATAGGCAGCGCCTACTTTAGATGCGTTAGATTTTCTTACCTTTGAACCGGTGCGTTGATATTTGAAAAAGGTTTGGAGAGGGGGAGCGTATGTATTGGAGGTTCTAGAGGGGAACTGTGTTTTAATTCGGTAAATAACGTTTGAGTGTAATTTTGGTATTGTGCAAGAAGAACAAGAAAATAGCTTTTTTAATTTAATGGAAATTTTGGAACATCCTGTATATTTGGAATTGATATCGTTTAGAAGTATGTTACAGTAAGTTATTTGTTACAAGCTTCGATAGTGCGGAAGTAGCTACATACAAGTTGGATCAATCATGTTCTATCATTGGTAAAACAAAAAATTAACTAAGCCAGAACTAAACCAAAATCACAGGTATAATTTTACATAGTACTATCGCCAAAACAATGAATATGTACAGCTGTGGCCATATGTATTCGCCACCCTTTTTTGTTTTTTATTCCGACGCATATATAAGAAATAAAAGAAAATTGATCGATGAAAATGTTTCATTGCGAGTGTATACAGATATATACAGATATTGCTTAATATTTGGTAGCTCCTCCCTGGGCTTTTATCACCGCACGAATTCGTCGGGGCATACTGCTCACTAAGTTGTAGCACTGTTCGGGAGTGATTTTATTCCACTCTTCGAATGTTTTTGTTTTTAAGCATTGCTTTGTGGTAGATGAGTATTTAGCTACATTTCGCTTTAAAATGTACCATAAATGCTCAATTGGCGATAAGTCCGGGGATTGTGCCGGCCATTCCAGGACCCGCACGTTATTTTCCTCGAACCAGCGCATTACTTCACGAGATTTATGGCACGGTGGATTATCTTGTTGGAAGTAATACTTTGGCTCATCATTATCGAATAATTTTAACGCACACGGTTCCAGAACTTCTTCCAACATGTCGATGTACGTCCGACTGTTCATTCGGCGCTCGCAGACGAACAGTTCTCCGACGCCTGTTGCACTCATGGAACTCCAAACCATTATGCTACCACCCCCAAACTTGACAGTCGGGATGGTACAGTCTGGATGGAAGGCCTCTCCTCGCCTGCGTCGCACGTATTGAGGCCCAGGTTTACCACAAAGCTACCAACAAAAACATGAATACTGTTGCATTTTGGAACCCACTAAAAAGAATAAAAACACTGTAGATACCAGGAATTGAATACAGAATACCGCAAATACAATAATTATGTATTACTTACCTCAATATTTGACTCATCCGTCCACATAATATTGGCCCAATTGTCAATGGTCCAGTCGCGGTGACTTTTAGGCCACAGCAGTCTCTCTTTCTTTTGTTGCGGAGACAACCGTGGTTTATGTCGAGCTTTGTATCCACCTAAATTTAATTCACAAAGGCGTCTTCTAATCGTGCGAGGAGAAATGGCAACATTATGTAGCCGGAAAAGCTCACTGGAAAGCTGTTTAGACCCTTTTTTCCGGTCTCGCAAAGACATCCGCTCTAAGACTCGCTCATCTCTGCCAGTTGTCTTTCTTTTTCGACCAGTTTTCGGTTTGTTTGTCAAAGATCCACTCTCTTTGTATCGTTTTATCATCATTCTAACTGTCGATCGCGCACATTTCACTTGTCGGGCAATAGCAGACACCGACAACCCTTGCTTTTCTAACACCACAATTTGTCCTCGCTCTACCTCCGTCAATACGCGTGTTTGCGGCATTACTTTTTACTGTATACTATCGTATTACACAGACAAAATCACAGACACAATATCTTCACTCTAACTAGCTCAATCTTATTCTTACAACTTTTAAGAAAGACTGAAGAAATATTCAGAAATTACAATTTTAGGTCTATTTTCTAATTTACTCAGAATGGCCTACAATAAACCATTAAACCCTCATTACCAGGTACCTAGTTAAGTCCGTCATCGACCCTGCTTCATAGAAATACAATAATATTCGTGTAACACGTTCAAAACGAGAGTGGCGAATACATATGGCCACAGCTGTATAAGTTCATAGTGCTGAATTTGCGATAGACGCAATGTAGATTTTACAAAGTATAGTGATGGACCTATGGGAATTAAAAGTTCTAATTGGATTAAAAGAACTTTTTACTGTGTGCGATTGGTTTAACCAAATAAATTAACTCAGCTGAATGGGCTTCATTGGTTGCATAATATTTTTACTCAGATAGTGAGGGTTACATAGCTTTTCGTCACAAATTTGGAAGTAGTATCTAAAAAACTTGAATAATTTTCGGAAACTTACTCCATTTGGGTATGAAATTGCTTAGGCTTCTTGCGGAGTTGAATTTAAGATTTTTATTATTATAACGAGGGTCCTACGGCCTTTGCCACATCTCGATCTCCTCTCGTCTCTATTTTTCCAAACTTCTTCTTTTATTGCTCTGTCTCTCATGGCTTTCTCGATCCCATCCGTCCATGATATCGCTGGCTTTTCTGTTCTCTTTCTGTTTTGTGGTGTATAATTTATTGCCCTCTTTGGTCATCTAGCTTCACTCACTCTTTGTACATGTCCATACCATATAAGCCGTCTTTTTTCGATTCGATTCGCACTAGTAGTAATAAATCTTCCTGTTCTTCGTTGTATCTCTTCGTTTCTTACATGTTCCGCAGGCTCCTCTCAGGAACTCTATTTCCATGACGTCTACATTCTTTTTGTTACTGTTTGCCATCTGCCAGCTCTCTGCACCGATGGCTTTATATATTTTTATCTTTGTTTTCAGTCTTATTCCTTTGGATCACAACAAGGAATTTCAGACTTGGGTTGCTTTTTCCCCTGTTATATTTTATTTCACACGTCTATTTTCGATGTACCTTCCTTACTAAGTATGTATCCTAGATATTTGTACTGGCCTGTTCTTCTTATTTCTGTAGTTTGCAAATCGTGATGGTGATTGGTGTTTACACCCCACTTTCATATATTTAGTTTTTGTCATGTTTATAATTTGCACGTCCTGGTGGTCATTTTCGTCTTTGTCATGTTTATTGTTAGTCCTCAATGTTCATATTCTTGTCTCAGTTTTCTAAACATGTAGTCTATATCCTCTTCATCACAAGCTATAATTACTTCATCGTCTGCGAAATGAAGACTTATGAGACAGCGATCTTCCATTCTAATTCCCATTCTTTCTGCTTTCTTTTTTCCCATTACTTGAAACTTCCGAAATATAAATTTTAAATAATGTAGGGAAAGGACTGCATCCTTGTTTCAAGCCCTTGTTTATGGGGAATGGTTTCGATCTGTTTACGCCTATTTTAATTATGCTCTGTGCATCTTTGTATAAATTCCATATTGGATTGATGTACCTGGTATTGAGTACTATTTTGTTCAAGACTTCAAAAAATTTTTTTAAGAGCATCGTATCAAAAACTTTTTCTAGGTCTATAAATACTAGCTGGGTGGGTAAATTTCTAGCTATGCGCTTTTCCAATACTTGCTGTATCACAAATATATTGTCCATTCATGACCGTCCCGCTCGGAAGCCGTTTTGCTTTTCTATTCCTTGTAAGCTATCTTCTATTCTTTTCTTTAATATACGACCGTACAGCCTTCGCTGATTATGCTTATTCCTCCGTAATTCTGGCATTTACTTTTGTCTCCCTTCTTGTATATTGTACTGATATAGGTCAGGTTCCACGAAACTTTAGGAAATTCTTTTCCTTGTAAACATCTTTAAGCAGTACTGTTATCTATTGGATTAATATATCCGTTCCATTTTTTATCAGCTCACTCGGAATGCCATCTGATCCTGCAGCCTTTTAATTTTTCGATTCTTTTAGCGCTCTATTAACATCCGAAGTTGTGATTTCAAAGTTGTAAATTTAAAAAGGTTAAATAATGTGCTAAAATGTCTCATAATATAAAACAGCTTTAAGCCACATTCCCCATCTTGTCAACACCGGCTGTGATGGCTGAGAAATGCCCGGACAAGCCTGTTTAAACTCACGAATGCATTTTGCAGATTTAATAAAAACTTTTTTAGTAGAAACTATAAATTGATCTACTTTTGCATAAATGTTGCTAATAAATTCAGTTACAACATGACATGCACAGAGCAAACATGTTACATGAAGTAATGGAGGATAAGATTATTTCAGTAATTTTCCAGCTTTAACTATGTTCGAATCCCTATCTCGAATCCCAACATTACAAGTTGGGTTGCTGATATATTGCACTTCCCATAGGTATTTTCTATAGCTTCTACTAACCTTTCCGTGTTTGTCTTCTAATATAATTCTACTAACTACTGTAATTTATAGAGTGAGTCTCCCAATGACCGTTGTTCGCTTTGAAGAAGAAGTAAATCTGTCTAATTTGATTATTTTTACCTAACGAAAATTCCCGAAAAAAAACATAAATGAAGGAATTTCTCCAGTCAATGAAAAGAATAATTGCAAAGGGTTTTACATTCTGGGAGTGGATTGAAAATAACCCAAGAACTTAGATAAATTGAAATAATTAGTAGAGAGGTAGCCAGAGTTAAGTCAACCTGCAATAAAGCATAGAGGTTTTAGCTGTGCGTACAATAACTGTGTCATAATTTCTAACAAATACACATGTTTGTTCTCATTAAAAAAATGTCAATTAAATTTTAACACACATTTTTCAAGATGATCTTTCATTTACAACGGAGATGTATATAGAATCATTACATTTATTCTAGGGTTTCTAAACAGTTCCAGATTTCTCTTCAGTAAATTAGAATTGTAACATTATTAGTATTTTGATTTCACCACTAAACAAATATTTATAACTAACTGGAACAGCGGAAAACAATTGAAATACAATAAAAACCACAATTTACAGATTATAGTTCAAACTACTCAGAATTGAAACCAGGACGGAAGTTATTTTATTCTGCACCTCTCATAATGTTTGTTACTATCGTCGCATGTGTAGCGTAACAACCAGTATAATATCGATCGATAAAACAATTCTCACATCGTACTACTGAAGCACGAAACCTATTTTGCACGCATCATCATGTAATGACGACGAATAAAATTTAAATAAATATTTAAGCTTATGAAAGTGTCAATATGTGACTAGATTTCTTAATGCGATCTAGAGGATAAACAAACCGGCAATAGTGCGGTAAAAGCATTATAATTAGAGAGTATCGTGTATCTATTTCGTTTGACACGTTACTGAATAATAGCACCTAGTAACCCGAATGTTCGGTACGCGAGAAAACGTGTTGCGTATCCTTGCATACAGAAATATGGGTATATTTGTATTGGAAACGTTCAAATCTAACTTGTGAACATACAAATTTTGTTATGGATGAAATAATCAATCGAAAGAAATTACGGTTTTAGCACATTCGAGCCCCCATTCTGTATCTTAAGCACCTTGACTAATATGGTCAATAAATCCTATCTTTGAACACGTTGTCCCAAAACGTTTTTACAA
This sequence comes from Trypoxylus dichotomus, assembly GCA_023509865.1. Classification (NCBI taxonomy): domain Eukaryota; kingdom Metazoa; phylum Arthropoda; class Insecta; order Coleoptera; family Scarabaeidae; genus Trypoxylus; species Trypoxylus dichotomus. The sequence continues at coordinate 11,513,399 of CM042082.1, forward strand.
AATAAAAAGAATATAATAAAATAATGGCCAGGTTTAATGCATAATGTCTACTTTTTTATTAAAATACTGGCTTCAAGAATTTATTACTTGAAAGATATGTCTTCTAAATGACTTCTGTTAGTTTGCTGGCACTTTTGTAAATGTGAGGCAAAATTTTCGAGAACTCCCCGGGAGATACCCTTCGTGATAATTTCCCAATCTTCCAATCAAGTGTAGACAAGATTTTTTGAAGAACTTTCATGTAACATGGATGAAATAGCAAATATAATAATGCTGCTAAATACACCTACTCATGGTATCCATATGTTAGCGTTTTTTCTCCTCAAATTGTATTTCCCGTGAATGACTCCATAAATACGATGACCACCTGTATTTAACAGCATTGTTATGTTAGATATTGTTTTCTAGACATTTTCGATGGATAATATTGTTACTTTACAATAACACATGGGCTGAAAGGTCCCGGGCCTAACACATAGATGACGCTAGTTTTATTGCAGTCACCTTTCTCTCAGTTAGTACTAACCTTCAAAAGACAGCTGTTAAAATTTCATGATATTCTATTCATTAGGTTGTGAGTTATTGTGCTAAGAGTCACGCTACTTTTGTTATTTTCAAGACAATGGATCAAAAACAATTTCGTGTTTTAATTTTACACTGCTTCTTGATGGGGAAAAATACCGTTCAGGCGAAGCAATGGCTTGAAAAGTGTTATGGGGACTCCGCTCCATCAGAAACAACAATAAAACGTTGGTTTGCTGACTTCAAACGTGGTCGTAGAGACACCGATGATGCAGAACGCAGTGGACGTCCAAATGAGGCGGTAACACCAGAAAACATCAAAAAAATCACAAAATCGTTTTGAATGATCGAAAAGTTAAGTTGCGTGAGGTAGCTGACATCGTAAAGATATCAAAAGAACGTATTGGCTTTATATTGCATGAGCATTTGACTATGAGAAAGCTCTGTTCTGGGTGCCGCGTTTGCTCACTGTTGAGCAAAAACAAGAACGTGTTGATGATTCTGAGCAGTGTTTGTCCATGTTTAAACGTAACAAACCGGAATTTTTGCGTCGATATGTGACAATCGATGAAACACGGATCCATCACTTCACTCCGGAATCAAAACGATCGTCATCTGAGTGGACAGCAACTGGTGAACCTGGTCCAAAGCGCCCGAAAGCACAGCGGCTGGAAAGGTTATGGCCTCGGTATTTTGGGATGTGCGTGGTGTAATATTCATCGACTATCTTGAGAAAGGAAATACCATCAACAGTGAATATTATATAGCGTTATTGGAGCGTTTAAAGGCCGAAATTGCAAAGAAACGACCGCATATGGCAAAGAAAAGAATTTTGTTTCATCAAGACAACGCACCGTGCACAAGTCAATCAAAACAATGGCAAAACTACATGAATTGAACTTCGAATTGCTCCTACATCCACCGTATTCGCCAGATTTGGCTCCCAGCGACTACTGGCTGTTCGCAGACCTCAAGAAAATGCTCGCCGGTAAGAAATTTCGCACGAATGAAGAGGTTATCGCTGAAACTGAGACCTATTTTGAGGCAAAAGATAAATCGTTCTACAAAAGTGGTATTGAAATGTTAGAGCGGCGCTGGAATGATTGCGTTGCTCTTGATGGAGATTACGTTGATGAATAAAGCTAATTTTGAACCAAAAGAACAGTGTTTTCTTTGTTAGGCCCGGGACTTTTCAGCCCATGTGTTACATATAAGTAGAGACCGGATTATATGCAAAGTCAATATATTTTATTTTATTTATTAATTATATTTTACGTCTATTTGTAGGTCTTACACCGATTAAAGTTACTTAACGCTAATTAACTTTAATCAGTGTAATACATCTACAAATAGACGTAAAATATAATAAATAAATAAAATATAATCCAGTCTCTACATATAAGTATTACTTATCCAAAGACAGTATCGACAAAACCTTCAAATTCCTTTGTTCGCATATAAACTCATGTGGGGCTCTATACTCATTCCATCAAACATGAGAATGCAGCTACGGTATTTTTGGTCTTATCGTTCTATACTTTCGGTAATGTATTGAAAAGACACTCATTTAATCCAGTCCTGATTGGAATATTTAACAACAATAGTTTTGGTAGTGTCCTCCTCGAAGGCAAAATAAATATTTTTGATAAGAAACTGTACCTACTACCGCTTTGTTTTTGCAGGATAAGTTCTTGCAGAATAAGTCCTATCAATTTGGTATCCAATGTGAATCTTCATCCTTTCAGCAGCGCTCTTTTATTTAAGTTCCAATTTAGCTGCAATTTCATTTACGTCTTTTCCCTTTGATTCGCGATGATGAAATTTGTCTTTGTATAGGTTTCTTATTGTCCTAATTAAACGCATATTTCTGCTAAAGTGTTTTGCGTTTGCACACAGTTTTCCTAATTTGAGTGTTGCTGTTTCTGTCTTGTCGCTCCAATCTCTACCAGTACTGGAGTGAAGTTCATCCACAGTTTGAACAGAATCTCCATTTCCTCCGCTAGTCCATAATAGTTCTCGCGAATACTTTCTAAATCACATTTTACCGAACTATCTTGAAACATGTTGTGGTTTTTTTTTTGATAGCTTTGGCGCGTCTTGGATCTTTACATCATGAAAATATTCGCAGTAGTAAAATGTAGCCTTTAACCATGTTCCCTACAGCGTAGTAATCGGCTGTGACGGTTCAGGAACTTTAGGATACAGTTCGTGAAATCCTCTTGTACCTCCTGGGGACTTTAGAAATACTGCCTTCGTATCTGCTATTAGAGAATTTATTCGTGTAAACCATGGATTTTACATTGTAATAGATTGCCACTCTCTTCTTTAAGTGATCGGCCTAAAGAAAGCATGTTAGCGGCACCGTCACTGACAAACATTAAAAGTTGGATTGTTGAAATTTTAAATTTGTTCAATGTCCTCAACAGCACTTTTAAAATTTCATCGTTAGCACATTTTGCTACTTTTTTGCAAGCAAGTGAAATAGGGGATACCAGCTCAAACTCTTCCATTGTACGTGCAATCACATTCACCACAGAACCTTTTTGGCGATAGGTTGTTTCGTCCACGCATAACCACAATTTTTTATTTTTAAGTTCTGCTTTAGTTTTTCTTTCAACATAGTCACAAATAGATGGCACAAAGTTCCTTAACAATGTCCGACATATACACTTCTAAGAATACATAAATATACAGAAATGCTAATCGAGTTTTCACGCAAAAAGATTAAGAATTTTTGTAAGAATGAATTTCAGAGTGTTAAGAGATTCAAGTATGGAAATTTCGTTTATTAACGCAACTCAGCAGGCCCCGAAATATTTTCTCTAATATAAGAATCATTTTCATTACTTTGCTAAATTATAAATTATGTTCTATCCCCTATTATAAATGCGATCCCCATAGTGTCCAACGAATTTACTATGCCTGCGTTTGAAATGTATGCATCCGAATAAATACGGTATGCAGGACTTAAACTGTCGATTGCACACGTGCTGGGGATTATACGTACAATCCACTGCGAAAGATTTATAAGATAATATCGTCGCCAGTAAAAATCGTCACCCCTATCATATAAATCCTTCTCACCCCTGCAGATAACGTCCTTTATGGCGCACCTATTCCCGGGAGGATTCTCCACTAAAATACCCTTCGCAGACCACCGACAAAACTCATCTAATGTAATTTTGAGGTGATGTTCATTGATTTTCTTTCGGATGCGTTTTATTGGGGAGTTGCATGGATACAAAAAGATGATGGGGTGTTCGGATATTGTGTATTTTATTACGTCTATTAGAACAAATCGAGTGCTGTGAGTATCTAGAGAAATTACAAGAGAGACTTATTGTTTGGTGCAACCGACCAAATTTCTGTTTTGAATATGCATTTTTTTAATGTTGAAATCGTTCAATTTTACTTTGCATTTCATGTCATAGATAAATATTAATATCTTATTTACAATTGTAATCAAATCTATTCAATATCTATGTACTTAATATTAGTTAAGTTTAGGTGAAAACCTTGATGCAATGAAAATCCCGGCAATTACTCCAAGTTGCTAAATTAAGTTTCTAGTCGTTACACATTGTACTAATTATTATCTTATCTCATATTTCGGAAAATATTGCTGGGCTTCCTATTATTACTATGATATCATTACCAAGTGCATGGGCAGAACAATTAGGTAGTTTAGAGATGCGCATTAATGCAAGACCTAAACTGTTATAAAATAATCAGCTCAACAATGTATCTTCCACAAATCAAGGTAGATTGGTAACTCTCGGGGTGGTGGGTAAAACTAAACTCAGCGCCTCTTACGATCATGCGGTAGAGTTAAAGTGAAGGTGCGTTTTTCAAATGTGCAGATTGTAATGGTATTAAGCGGAATAGAATTAATACTACAAAAACGAGTCCTTCGCATTAGTGCATGGCTCGATAACTATCAATATTAAAAATAGTGAATATAATTACTTATTACTTTAGTGTATTCTAATACCGGAAATCCCTGTATTAACATGTTAGTAGATTTCTTAACCGATTTAACATTAGAATACAGAAATATAGTAAGTAATTACATTCATTTTTAATATTGACAGTAACCGTGTCATACACTACTGCGAAGCACTCTTTTCTAGAGCCTTACATAGTATAATTATTTAAAATTAAATTAAATTATGTTTATAGAAATAAAAGCAACAATTTAATGCGAAAATATATTTATATTACAAAGAAAAATAATGCAAATTAGCTAATAGAAAATAACTTCTCGTAATACCTAACAGTACCAAACGCAGTCAGTTTAGTTTTACAGCTGTTCTACGGTACTACCCCATAACTGTAAAAGGCGCTGAAGTTAGTTTTATCCTCACCCCGACAGTCACCATTCTATCTTGTTCTGTGGTAGCTTCAGTTAGCAATGTAACTCCATGGAGTTCACAATGTAACTTCGTGCAGTACATTTCGTCCAACACACTGTGTAAGCCAGTGTAGCATGTAATTCAGTGGACAACTATATAAGCATTATAGAGTTTCAACGTGTCCAGAACAAGTTAATTTATAACAGCAACTAGTGAGTTTCAATTTGTCGTCGAGCGGGTTAAGTCGTCATTTAATGTATTCAGTATATTCTTGTAAATATAGTATAATACATAGGCTGAAAAGTCCCGGGCCTAACAAAGAAAACACTGTTTTTTTGGTTCAAACTTAGCTTTATTCATCAACGTAATCTCGATCAAGAACAACGCAATCATTCCAGCGCCGCTCTAACATTTCAATACCACTTTTGTAGAACGATTTATCTTTTGCCTCAAAATAGGCCTCAGTTTCTTCATTCGTGCGAAATTTCTTACCGGCGAGCATTTTCTTGAGGTCTGCGAACAGCCAGTAGTCGCTAGGAGCCAAATCTGGCGAAAATCTGTGGGAGCAATTCGAAGTTCAATTCATGTAGTTTTGCCATTGTTTTGATTGACTTGTGACACGGTGCGTTGTCTTGATCAAACAAAATTTTTCTCTTTGCCATATGCGGTCGTTTCTTTGCAATTTCGACCTTCAAACGCTCCAATAACGCTATATAATATTCACTGTTGATGATATTTCCTCTCTCAAGATAGTCGATGAATATTACACCACGCACATCCCAAAATACCGAGGCCGTAACCTTTCCAGCCGATTATTGTGCTTTCGGGCGCTTTGGACTAGGTTCACCAGTTGCTGTCCACGATCGTTTTGATTCCGGAGTGAAGTGATGGATCCATGTTTCATCCATTGTCACATATCGACGCAAAAATTCCGGTTTGTTACGTCTAAACATGGCCAAACACTGCTCAGAATCATCAACACGTTCTTGTTTTTGGTCAACAGTGAGCAAACGCGGCACCCGCTCTGAACAGAGCTTTCTCATAATCAAATGCCCATGCAATATAAAGCCAATACGTTCTTTTGATACCTTTACGATGCCAGCTAACTCACGCAACTTCACTTTTCGATCACTCAAATCGATTTTGTGGATTTTTTTGATGTTTTCTGGTGTTACCGCCTCATTTGGACGTCCACTGCGTTCTGCATCATCGGTGTCTCTACGACCACGTTTCAAGTCAGCAAATCAACGTTTTATTGTTGTTTCTGATGGAGCGGACTCCCCATAACACTTTTCAAGCCATTGCTTCGCTTGAACGGTATTTTTTTCCCATCAAGAAGCAGTGTAAAATTAAAACACGAAATTGTTTTTGATCCATTGTTTTGAAAATAACAAAAGTAGCGTGACTCTTAGCACAATAACTCACAAACTAATGAATAGAATATCACGAAATTTTAACAGCTGTCTTTTGAAGGTTGGTACTAACTGAGAGAAAGGTGACTGCAATAAAACTAGCGTCATGTATGTGTTAGGCCCGGGACTTTTCAGCCCATGTGTTATGTTACATATCGTATTTGCTAGTTTTATTAAAAACGTGGTACAAAAAAAACATAACTTAAATAGTATCTCAGGCTTTCACGACCGTTTGACATAGTTGTAACGGTTGTCGGGTTCCGCCGTGTCCATAGGTTTTTGTCCCTGAGATTTCGCGGACAACTGCGGTTCGCATTTTCAAAGGTACTTTGAACAGTTTGTTCGCGCACTTGTTCGCGAAAGGTCAGGGACAAAAACCTAGTGACACGGCGGAACCCGACAACCGTTACAACTAAAACATAACTTCTTCGAACCAGGAGGGGTTCAGTGTTCTTCAAACGAGGAGAACGTAACACTTATTCTAGTCTCCTGCCTATGAGGGATGTTTATCGTTGTGGTATTTCATATTCTTATATTGTGGCCTGTGCTAGTAAATTTGAAAAATATTTTATTACAATTGTAACAATATCTCTTTCGATAAGGTGCTGTTTTACGAGATATATTGATTAGCTGGTCATCTTTCTAAAATTCTGTCAAACTCAACATGCAACCTCAACATTTTTAAAGTGTGCTAAACACGTCAAACCGTATCTGAGGTCCTGTCAAACAAATTAGTGGAGCAACCATAAGACTATGGCAACATTCTTCCTTGTTTGACTTTTAGTTATATTTTCGATTAAAGTTTGCCCATGGCAATATTGTTATTTTAAAACTTGTCATATGGCATTTATGTTGTCTTCAATTAACCCCAATTGCAATCACATTTAGTTCCTAACATAATTAAATAAGCTCCAACTATTTCGGTAAATGAAACAACGGAAAGATACATTTATATTGCAATTGATGTTACTTTTACTTTATTATTGCGGTATTATTTTACCAGGTCATATAATCATAATGTATTGCACATAAAATATGAAAAACTTTGCTATTTATTATACAAGATTTTGATAAGCAAACCTTGATGTGTACGATGTTGTCATTTGACAGTTTCATCGGTTAAATTTCACCAGTGTAATACAGTCACCGATCGTAGCGCTACCTACTGCATTCTTAACGTGAATGAAGTATAGTGAGTAGTGAATTGACAGTGTCAAATAAAATACATTTGTCATGTGTACTGTATTGATTTATTGACACAGAAATGCTTACAATAAATCAGAAAGTTTTCATTATCGAATCACATTTCAGAAACGGTATAAAATTAGAAGATGGAGTACTCTTTGCAACTATGTATAGATGAATTTCGGGTAGAATTTCCAAAGTTTCCAGTAACATACGACAGTTCGCGTCAAGTTATTCAAGAATCAATGGCAAAATTTCATGAAACGAGATCTGTGTCCCGAAAACCAGGTAGTGGTAAACTATTAAAACGAATAGCTGAAATTATAGCAGATGTTGAGAAACGAATAACTCAATCATCTGAAAAAGCTATTCGCAAGTTTTCACTTTCATATGGGACATGCCAGGCAATTCTTAAAAGAGATCTACAAAAATTCCCATACAAGTTTCATAGCGTGCAGGAGCTCATTGATCACGCAACCTGACTTAATTATTGTCAATAGTTTTTAGGTAGGGTGAATAATGGAGATGTTCGTGATAAATACTTCTTCTCAAATGTAGCATGGTTTCACTTATCAGGATGTATAAGTACACAAACAATGCGCATCTGGTCTAGTGAAAATTCACATAAAATTCTTGAGGAATCTTTTCATTCTCAAAAAATAGGGGTTTGGCTTGCTGCTTCTCGTAGGCGAATATTCTTTAATGTTACCATTTTACCAATTTATTAGAACCATCCTTAAATCAATTATATGACTACGAACTCCACGAGGGATATTTCCAGCAAGATAAAAGAAACGATGGAATTATTGCATTAATTATTTGATAATCGGACAGTAAACTTTCCACTGCGATCTCCCGATTTGACAATTATGGATTATTTCATATATCCACTCCACATAATTTAAGGGATGTCTTGAATAAGATGAAAGGAAGACTGGTGTTATGTATAGAAAATGAGCTCACTGAATATTTAACGTAACCATTCTTTATTATTCTAAATTTTTAATTTTTCCAACTGAAACTAATCTTACAACTGCATGTCAAAGGTGTAACATAAACTGAACCACACACTTCACTTAAGCACTGTCACTAACGTCACAAAAAAACGTGACAAAATAAGTCAACTTGCACGTTGTTAAAGTTATTCTACCAACTTAAGTTTAAAGAAGAAAAATTTCATGGCTTGCTAGAAGGTAAGTTTAATCGATCATATGGTAGTACTATTAATGTAAATTATAATTTGAAAAGAAGGTACAAAGCGAATTTCAATTTTCAACAAATATGCCACCAGGCATAATAACACAATTTTTCTTCATATTTTATTTACTTTGCTTCAGATAGATTAATATTTCAACAATCTAATTCCAACGTAATTAAAATATATTGTCTCATGTGTCGTTAATCTTTTTCTATCGAGGAGAAGGCGCACCCTAGTGCGCATAACTAAGAGATCTAGTCTCCTATTTGATTCACCGTAAAATTCTGTGTTCATTTTTTACGTATCTATCTACAGAAATAGTTACTTAACCTATAAATATTTGTAGCAATACCTAATGCGAGTCGCGCAAGGTCGTTAAGCCGATAAAAGTTGGGCGCTGGAAATGACTAACGCGACCAAGGATTGTCGCATAGATTTTTGCAGAAGGTTACGAAAGCGTGGTGCCGACTCGAAATCGCCCGATAAGAACGATAAAAATAGTCGCTTTTTTTACGGTTTACGATCGAAGCATCGTAATATTCGTCTCGGACGTCGAAGGTTTCCCATCGCAGGTGCAAATACGATCGCTTAATGCGATGCTAATGTATGTAGAGCGTAGTTCGTAAATATGGAGTATGTAGCAACTTTGGGATTGTAATATACGCAAATATAAGCTTCCTTTTTCGAGAAATGGTGCTATTTCGTAAAGAAATATAATAACTGCGTAGAATTTTTGTATTTAAAGAAGGAGATGAAATTACGGTACGATGGAAGGAATATTTAGAAGAGGTTCTGGAAAACGATAATATAGAGGAAAACAATACAAAACTGGAAATCTAAACGCGTCTGGTCGGAAATATTCTGGCAAAGTATAATTGAACCGCGCAAAGTAAGAGAGAAGTCACATAGTTACGAAATAGGCTTAAAAGTAGAGCGCAATTTAAGACAGTTTCCATAGACGCGAGTGAGACAACCGAACGGCATCAAACATGTAACGGTAGAAATGTTTCCACAACTCTCTGTCATCACACACGCATTTAATGCTATAACTTCAATGAGTTTCCAAGTTTAGATTAGCAATTATGTGTGGAAAACGCAATAATGGCTATTTATTGTTTGACCGCCTAAATGAATTTATCGGATTATAACCATCCTCTAGCTTAACTATTGGTACAAGACAGTCACACACTACCTTTTTATGGTTAAATTTCAATTTCCTTACAATTAACCAACGATTCTAAATTCCTGAAAAAATATCAGTCACGGTAGGATTTGAACCCACGACCTCTGCCTTGCCGCATTGCGCTACCATTACACCACGAGACCGACTGTGAGTTCAAATCGCTTTTAATATCTGAATGTCATAATGTCTGTAGATATATCGTAATATCTCAGCAGACAATAATACCACAGGCAAGTTTTTACCATCGGTAGCCAACGGTGGCGTAATATTAATATTAATCTGATTGGTAAGAACTTGCCTTTAATAATATTGTTTGGTGAGATATTGCTGTATATCTACAGACATTGAGACATCTAGGTATTAAAGGGATATGAACTCAGAATCGGTTTCGTGGTGTAATAGTAGGGCAATGCGTCGATAATGCAGAGGTCGTGTGTTCAAATCCTACCGTGACTGATAGTTTTTCAGTAATTGAAACACTTTGGTTAATTTCAAGAAAATTGTAATTCTATCATTACTAGTACCGACGGTGGTTTAATATTAATATTAATATACACTAGGGTGACAGAATAAAATAGACACTAGGTAAAGCGGTATAAATATGTAAACAGCTAAATTCTAAGAACGAATTAAGAACTTTCTCTTGTCATTAGGATAGGGATAGATGTAACGGAAGGAATTCGTCATAGTTTAGTATCGTTACAACTATGCCTCGCTTACAAGGTTCGAGTGATATTAGCGCCTACACCCGGAGTCACATCGTTGGCCAGAATGAACGCGGCGCTTCGCAACCTGAAATAAGTAAATTTTTAAATATTCCGTTGTCAACAGTTAACCGTGTGATTACACAATTTAAACGCAAGGAAAGAACAACAGTGGAGCCGAGACCGGGTCGTGCCGGACCTTCTGAAAGAAGTAAAAGGGTGTTTGTGCGCGATGTGTTAAGAGAACCGCGAAAAAGTACAGCTGAGCTTGCGGCAACTTCATAGAAAAGTCAGCGCACCGTTTTGCGATACCTCCACAGTGTGGGGATGTATAAAAGGGTGGCAAAAGAAAAAACCTCTCCTTACGGCGTTTCAAATACGGCGCCGAATGGCTTGGGTAACCGAAATGCGAACGAAGCCCGAAGAGCTTTGCCGGTCTGTCATTTTTTCAGACGAAAGCAGATACTGCCAATTCTGTGATAGTGGTCGTACGTGCGTATGGAGACGTCCGCCACAGCAACTGGACGACAAATTTTTGCATCAGACGGTGAAATACGGCGGTGTGAACATCATGGTGTGGAGCGCGATTTGGTATGGTGGAAGATCGCAATTAGTAATCTGCGACGGAAATATAAATGCGGCAAAATATATCCAAATATTAATAGAACGACTACTACAGATATTCAACAACGAGATTTTATCTAAACAAGACGCCACTTCTATAAAGGATGGAGCACCCTGCCACAAAGCAAGAACAACAACCACATGGAAAGAGGGACAGGGGATTCGGATTCTACCATGGCCAGGCCAATCACCAGACATGAATCCGATAGAGAATGTTTGGCACATAATGCAGACAAATATGGCGAAACGACCCCGAAAACCCAGCAATAAGGAAGAACTCGTAGCAGCTGTTACAGGAGAGTGGTTAAATATTCCAGAAGATACCATTAATCATTTAATAGATTCTATGCCACGACGACTCGCAACACTTCACGCAAGTAAAGGTGGATCGACAAAATATTAGTCTAATTTAAAAATTTTAAAATATTTTCTATATATAACGAGAATAGAATCTTTTTTTTAATTAGTAGGTGTCTGTTTTATTCTGTCACCCTAGCGTAATTGGTGAGAACTTGTTTTTAATAATATTATCTGCTGAGATATTAAGATATACATATAGACATTGTGACATCCAGATATTAAAACCGATTTGAACTCGCAATCGGTTTCGTGCCGTAATCGTAACACAGTGCACCGCTAACGCAGAGGTCGTGGGTTCAAATCCCACGGCGACTGATATTTTTCCAGTAATTTAGAAACGTTGTAATAATTAGAGTTGTTGTTTGGGCTACTTTTTTGGGTTTGTTTATCCTCTGTAATCCGATGTAAATAGCTCAAACAACAACTCTAATTATTATGCTAATCCATCCTCAAGAATATCACGTTAAGAGTTAAAACCGTTGATTAAATGCAAGAAAATTGTAATAGTTAAGTATAGGCTTTGACGACCGTAGTCCATAGTAGAAATGTTTTTCGGGTTTTGTTGTGGATTTACTATTTTACTTGACGTTTCGATGATCATGCTGTCAGTTTCTTCAGAAGGTTCAGAAGCTTCTAAAGTCTTTAGAAACCTTCTGAAGAAGCTGACAACATAGTCAGCGAAATGGCAAGTAAAACAGTGAATACACGACAAAACCCGAAAAACATTTCTGCTAAGGAAATTGTAATTTTATCATTACTAACATCAACGGTGGTTTAACGTTAATATAAATTTAACTATTCCTTCACCTTTAGACTTCCTCACGAAAATTCTTCGCTTTTGCCCGAGAATTTCGAACCTGTACGACGTACTCTTTTCCATTCTTCAATTGCCTAGTCAGTTTGTTTCAATTGCAGTTACCGTAGAAGTGGTTTTCCTGTTATAACTCGAGTGTTACAATCAGCGTTTTACAGTACTCAGTAAAATGTAGTTCACACGTCGACGATTAAGCAGGATAATATCTGAATATATTATTTTATCCTCAAAAATTTGTCAATATGGAATTACGTGGTAACTCCTTTTCATATTAATGAGCTAATTAATGAGTGTTAATGAGTAGCTGGATTTTAGCAGTATTATATTAGGTATTGACTTATAGGCATTTTTCGATGAGGTTTTAATATATCATGGTACGTCTGAGGGATCTTTTACATGTGCAGTTTTATCCAATGCACCTTCGGTGCGCGTCCTCTCTGATTTAGCAATCCATGTGCTGCTCGGGGAATGGTTGGGAAACTGTACTCGCCTGTGACGCTGTATACGAGTGACGGGAGGTGTCTTTCCTTGGTCCTAGTTAATGCTAAGAAATATTGATTTTTAATTGTCCTTTCATTTAGATTGATATTGGTGGAGAGGAAATTTCCAATATAAGGTTTAGAAAATCAATGACGCCGGATTGGCAGAAACATGTCTGCGTGTTAGCGTTTTTTTCTCTCCTCACATTGTCTTTCCCGTAAATTATCCCACCAATGCCATGAGTAGCTGTATTTTAGCAGCATTATATTAAGCAAAAAGATAGCCTTCTAGGATATGAAAATCCTTTATTTAGAACTAAGCCGTTGTCTGTAAAATGTGCTGTAAAATTTGCTGTTAAAGATGCAACTATAGCCGAAAGGAATGTTTCGTAAACACTGTACCGTAAAGTATCCTGTACATACGTACCGTTCATTAAAGTCGATATATTTTCTCCTTCAGAGCTATCAACTATAAAAGTAATCCCTTGATACTTATGTACTAACTTCGCAATCAATATCCACAGTGACGGTGAACGTTAAAGCATTTATGGTACACGCGTGGAGTGCCATATTTGTATATCGAGGTAGTCGTGACGCGTACTCAAACAGTATGTTACTCGTAAGCGTTTTTCTAGAACATCCTGCCTATAACTAGCTCTTTGAACATCATCTTTCATATATTGACTTCATATAACATTTTTTGAAATTTCAATTTTAATTTGTGTGCCCGTTTATTCAAAAAGTTTCGAAAGCGTAATTTCTGAGTAATTAACCTCTGATTTCACAGCTGCGAGCAAATGTTATAGGCACCCTAATCAAACATGTGTTTCGCGCAGCAGGTAGCGTTTCTTAGAAGAATGGTACTGCGAACCTATACCTGGTTGTTATCTAAAGTAGAAATTCCTAGAAAATATAAATTACGAAGCTATATAAGACAGAAATTGAAATTTTTAGGTTGAGTAATATATTGTGCGTAGAGAAAGAAACGTCGTTTGTCGGTTTCAAAAGTTCATTTAGAGTGCGGACCTTCTTTTGTAAGTTTGTGTATACACAATATACAAAAAGAGCCCCAAATATCTGAGGCTCTACGAGGCCAGATAATTTTATGGCACAAACAAGGATTGTCACAAATAAAAATTGCTGAGACAATTAAATGTTCGCGTTGTGCAGTGCAAAACACAATTAGCCGCTACCAAAGGACATAATCTACCCAAGAGCGGTAGAAAACGTGTAACGACTGTGCGAGAAGAACGATTGATAGAGCGTATCGCGCTCCGGGATAGGCACAAATCCGCGATAGCGATTTCTGCAGAGCTCCGCGCTCAACGAGATGCACGAATCTCCTTGCATACGCTGAGAAGAAGGTTAACTGCGGCGAATTTACGTGCTCGGAAACCGCAGCACAAGCCTTTGCTGACTGAGCTACACCTCAAGCAACGCTTTACGTGGGAAAAGAAGTACCGATATTGGGCTGTAGATGACTGGGCCAAACTACTTTGGTCCGATGAATCTAATATAGTAAGTACTTAAAAATATTTCATAATCCTTGCAATATACATAATTGAACTCAGCGCCCTTACTTTTCTCACCAAAATAGAAATATTCAAAAAGTTAACGTCCTTCGTTTATTCTGTGCAGGTGCACAGCGTTTCCGGAGCAAGTTATGTTCGGAGGAGGTCCGGCGAAGCATTTTCCCCAGAGTGTAGTTTACCTACTGTTAAACAAGGCGGTGGAAACATTATGATTTGGGGGTGTATGTCTGCACAAGGTGTAGGGGAAGTCCATGTGTGCGAGAGCCGCATGAATGGGGCACGCTACATCGGCATGTTGGAAGAGGTTCTCGAACCATCAATTGTCAGATTTTATGATATGGACTCAGAGGAGTATTACTTTCAGCAAGACAATGCTCCTTGCCCCAAGGCTCGACCAGTAATGAAATGGTTTACTGATAACCAAGTAAAGATTTTGGATTGGTCCCCACAATCGCCTGACCTCTCGCCTATTGAAAATCTATGGCATGTATTGAAGGACAGGGTTCGTAAATACACCCATGCCTCTGAAGAAGCCCTAAAGCAAACAATGTCTATAAAATGGGCTTCTATTTCCCCAGAAACATGTTACAAACTGGTAGCTACTATGCCTAAGAGAATTAAAGCTGTAATAAAGGCTAGAGGAGACAGCATTAGCTGATTTATTTAATAAAAGAACCTTACAAACTGAATTGTGTTTTTTTTTAGTTTTGAGATTCTCGTCTTATCGGAACGCTAAAAAAGTTACCCTGCCTATAACATTTGCTCGCAGCTGTAGTTAGGAGGTGTGCTCATATTAATAAAAATAGTCACCAGTGGCAGCTCGTATTTAAAGAACGTGGGAGTCACAAATTTTGTGCATACTAATACCTTTTACAGTAGGTGACTATGTATGCTTTATTAAAAATTATTTTTGCTAGGGCGCTTAATATATAATATATATATATATATATATATATATATATATTAATAATAAAGAAATAAGAAAACGATTTTGAGACTCACTAATATTCAGGATATTAGTTTATATTGAAATAGAAAATCGATTCGACGATCTTTAATAGTAGTAAATATATATTATATATATGATATATATTTATATTATATATATTAACCCTTTGATTAAAATTTGGAGTACTTCGATAAAATCTTTTTCTTGAGAAAGTATCGCTAGTATGGAGTCTTCCTTGTGCTATGTTGTTTTTCTAAAAGAGATTTTATTCATTTCCAAATAGGAAAACACCGTTTTGCTTTAACTAATGTCCTCGAAATTGTAATCAGAGTTTTTAAAAGTGTTTGAAGTTTCACTAAAAGTCATACTTAGTTCACTGTTTTGTCAAGTGATAAAGTCATGAAGTTAAAGCTATCCCCAGATTGATTTAAAATTTTGTGTTTCATAAAGTACGCTTAGCTTAATATGGAATTTCCGTTCACCAAACCATGGGTACGACTTAGTTGTTTCTTGAAAGACATTTTTAGGACAATGGAGTCTGAATTGATTAAATTTATCGACGTAAAATAGAGAAGTTGGAGTTAAGTGTCCAGTAAAGCTAAAACTTTTTATAAATTATAGGTTTTTTAAGCTTGTCCTTGTTGTCTAAACACCCATTTACACCCTTTCCCTTAGCCAAACTTCTATAAACGGTAATGCACATAAGGTCTGTATATAACGTTCCATATATGTATGTATGAACAGTACCACGTTCATACATCCTTAACACGGCTCTGTTAAATAACACAATACGTCAATAGAACCTGCATAACATAGCTGATGCATTCAATCATGAAACTAGCTAGTCTTTGTGCAATAAAAATGCAAATCTAATAATCAAAGTTCGCAGATTGCATCTAGTTTGTAAACATATTTGTTAGAAGACAAATTTGTTTACTTTCCTCGCAGATGTGCGATGGTTCAAACTTTCGAGATAAAGTTTTATACGTACATATCCAAAAACTGATTTGTTTACATATTTGATTGATGGTAATTGATATTTTTGTAAAATAAGCGTCATTAAATAAAGCAGTTAATTGCAATAAATCAAATCTAGAAGCGCGGACAGCTGCTGCAGTAGTGTTGTTTTAAGCGGTAATTACTATTTATCGCAGGAAGGTTGTATTTATTATTTATTATCGCGGCTTGTGTTAAATTATACGCACACGTGGATTCTTTTACTAAAAGAATTTGTAGATTCCATTTAATCATTGGGTTTTAACTGATGCGCTAAAATGGTTACCAAAACATAACTAATGCAGATTCACCTTATTTCGTTTTTAGTTTTTTCGATTATGCATTTTTATGTCGATAATACAGAGACTAAGGAAATCTGTTAATATTTATATTGTAGTTGTATTTGATTTATTAGCTAATAAATTGCATAAAATTAATGTTAAAAGAAGCTGAATACATTATAAATAATAACAGTTAATTTGAATATAAAAAATAAAATATTTCTGCTTCAATCATTAAAATTTTAATTAGAGTTTCATGGAGTCAGACGGTTTCAGAACAGGGAAAGATACTGATAGTGGCATTTTTAATTTTCTTTCAATCTACGAAGCTTTGGACAATCACAATCTAACGTTAGGATTATTCATCGACCTATACAAAGCATTTGATTGTATTAACCATGATTACTTGTTATATAGATTAGAAAATGTAGGTGTTAAGGGAATTGGTAAAAATTGGTTCACATCCTATTTGAAGGGAGTGCAGAGGGTGTGTTGTGATCATTATTGTTCTGAAGCGTTGAACGTTGATGTCGGAGTTCCCCAACGCTCTGTTTTGGAACCAACTTTTTTATGATTTATGTTAATGATTTAATTGATAATGTTCGGTATTGCTCATCACTGCCGAGTAGTATCGTGCAGTGTAGCGTACCACGTAACACACTGTGTCAAGTAACGTAATACAAACAAAGGCTATGCGCTATAGAGGTTAATTCATCTAAATTATCCCATGTATTTTGTGATTTTCTTTGCGTTTAATTTCTAGAATTTGCGTATAGATGTGTCAATAAATACTATCAAAATAGTACAAAACAGATAACGTTGGGTGCTCTCTTAATTATTAAAACATCGTTAATTATATTGATGATATTAATGTTTTGATCAACACTTAAACTTATACTGAGCTCTTTCAATAAATATGTCATGTGTACGAGAAAATTTGTAAAATGGTGTAAATTTGTAATCAATAACGGTAAAATCACCTGCATCTTGTTTGAAAATATTAGATATAATGCTATGGATATTTTTAGCTTTCATAATGTTGCTATTGTTAAGTCTACTAAACTTTTAGGTGTACTAATTGATAGTAGGATGACTGTTTGGCACGGGTATTGGAATCAGTTTGTTTTGCACTTAGAAATCTAAAAGAAACTTGTTCTTTAGACGTTCTTAACATATTTCATTATGCTAATTTTTTTGGAAGGTTTTCGTGTTTTATTATATATATTTCCCTTTCCTTCCAACAATTTTACAAACTGTACTTTGGTTTATCCACAACTGGTTATTTCTTAAGAATCACCAAAATGTTAACCTGGGTGTACAGAATTTTTATAACGAACTGTATACTATCTTAGATCGATCTGTTCCTACGCTTGGCCCAAATTACAAGACTCGATACTCTCCTCGGTTCTCCCCTGCAATAAAGAAAAACTTAAGACTGAAGGCCTATTATCATAGAAAATGGAAATCGACACAAAACAATTATTACAGAATGGAGTTTCAGAGATTACGTAAGCTAGTTAAGATGGACATTAGTTTAGCCTATAATACATACTTTCGTAATAGCGAACTGAGCCTTCCTAAGAATCCACGTTTTTTTTGGCAATTCGTTCATTCTAGACAGGGCGCTACCAGAATTCCTGGTAAAGTTTTTGATGCCACTAACGAATACAGTGATCCCACATTGATAGTTAGTGCTTTTGCCAAATTATTCTCTGATGTTTTTCTACCTGAGTCTTTGGACTCTCATCTTCCAGATATTGATTTCAGCTCACCACCATTTTGTTTGCAGTCTGTTTCGGTGGAGGAAGTAATACATTGCATCAAAACTTTAAAGAACAAATTTACAGCTGGTGATGTTAACATTCCTTGCTTTTTTGTGAAGGATTGTGCTACTGTTTTTGCTACTCCTCTATGCATAATCGTTAATCTAGCCCTACACACGTGTACGTTTCCTGATATATGGATAGTAGCCAGAATTTCGCCAATCTTGAAAATGGGTGATAGTTCTAATATTGGCAACTATAGAGCTGTGGCTATAATTTCTTCTTTTGCGAAGGTTCTTGAAGTGTTAATTTATAAACGTCTTTCTTATGGTATTAAATCATATCCCTCTGAATCTCAACATGGCTTCTTGGCAAATAGACCCACTGTAACTAACTTGGCTCAGATTTCTCAAACAATAGCTGAAACCGTGGATGGGGGTGGTCAATTGGATGTTATTTATACTGATTTTCCCCGTACTTTTGACCTGATTGATCATCATAAGTTGTTGGAGTTTTTTCGGTGCCAGCACGAATTTCCTAAGATTAATTCCATCATATCTCGGAGGATCGAACCTCGGCCCGCTCCTCTTTAATATATATATATATATATATATATATATCGACGATCTTTTGAAGTCCACTAACTACCCTTTATTAGTCTATGCTGATGATATTAAAATCTACCACGCCGTTAACTCCTTCAATGATGTTGACCTTCTGCAGCGTAATTTAGACTTTATTCATACTTGGTACCTGCACAATAACTTGAAATAAAATGTAGATAAATGTTTCTTCATGTCTTTTACAAAAAGGGTGTGTAGAATCGAATCTCTGTATTGTATTAACAATATTAATATTGCTCGTCAATCTTCTATTCAAGATTTAGGTGTGATGTATGATGAAAAGTTTACCTTCTCTAACCATGTCTTAGACGTCGTGATAGCCGCTTCTAAATTATTAGGATTTATTTTTCGCACTTGTAAAGATTTTACTAGCCTTGATGCAATAAAGACTCTTTTCTTTGCTTACGTAGTTTCCAAGCTCGAATATGCATCCGTGGCTTGGTATCCTTTTTACAACATCCAAATCAATCTTCTTGGGCGGATTCAGCGCAAATTTTTGAAATATTTATCATATAAGAACGATGGGCAATATCCTATGCGAGGTATACCCTACTATGAGCTACTTCAGAGACATGATTTTGTAATGCTTGTGGAAAGAAGAAACCGCATTGGTACAATTGACTCTCCTGGTTTACTGAGTTGGTCTCATTGTACCACGGTTGGAATCGAGGTCGCATCACCTGCTACGGATCCTTACAGGCACGACGAATGTGTTCTGGAGAGCGCCGTTGGTACACTCGGCAAGAAACTTTAATAACTTCAATTTAGATTTGCTTTAGTTTGTCATATTTTCATTTTTTTATTATTATTTTAATGTTTCATATTAGTGCTATTTATTATTTAATTATTTCTTATTAGTATTTCATTTTTCTTTCCGGTATTTTTTTCTTGGTTTGTTTTTAATGCATTACATGCATTTAATTTTATTTAATATTGTGTCAATTTTTGGATGTTTATGTATTGGGCATTTAATAAGTTATTATTATTATTATTAAAAGAACGTCCTCTTTCCAAGCACAGAAATTTAATAAATTTACGTTATAACTATGTATGCAATCAGATTCGCAGGGTTAATACCTTAAGTTTAATCCAAATCTGTTACTTTTTTCTATAATCATTATTTTCAATTTGTCCATTCATCATTTGATGTTGGAAACCATCTATGGTTTTGCTCTAATGTCTTTGAAGAACTACACTACTGTCCATATTAGCTCGAACACCCAGTAAAATGTTGTAAATTCTACTAAAAGATAATAGAAATGCGTTTATATTAGGTCCTTTATGAAGTTTATTGCTTATTAGCTGAACAGGCAAACTTCCAAGAATATAGATTAGAGAATGATCACAAATATTTTATGACCCAATATAGTAATTTTCAGAATAACCCTCATCGCCACAAATAGGATTATTTCTGGTAGAATATTGCAGGTGCAATATTCTTTGGGGTGGGGGCAGGCCACCCGAAAGTGTATTGTGTATTGATAGATGCTTTACATTCTAAATGAACCTGCTTGTGCCTGCGTTAGTGTTAAGAGCGTATTTCTTGTATGAACCTGATTGAAATGCTGAGAGGAAAATCGATAAGTTTAGAAAAGTGCTCTGTAATTATTGCTTTTCATCAAGAAAGTTATTCATTGCGTCAAATTTCCGAAAATACATGTTCATAAATCGACTGTTAGTGATATCATTCGGAGACATCAACGCATGTGCAGTTTAAGGGGCACGTTCGGGTCGTAAGAGAATAACAGCTCACGCCGATGACGATCGTTTAAAATTACCGAGCAAGTGAAATAGGAGACAGACAGCACCAGAAATCGCCACCGAAATGTATCGCGACCGTGCAAGAAAAATGTCTGTTAGTACAGTGAAAAGAAGCTTAAAGCGGCATTGCAACAATAAAACCCCACCTCGACAGAGAAATAGGTAAAAACGGCTACAGTGGGCAGAAACACATAGAGATTGGACAGTGAATGATTGAGAAAGGGTGGTATAGACTGGTGAATGAAAGCTTGAGATACTCGTACAATCAAGGCGCGTTTCTGCAAGAAGAACGAAAAGCCTAAGGATGTTGTAAGATTGTGTAGTGCCAACCGTCAAGAAAGGAAGAAGTTCTGTCCTTGGGGTTGTTTTTCCTACGGCAGTACAGGGGACTCGAAGCCAAGCGAAAGTATTTTGGGAAGAGAGTTATTTAGAAATACTGCAAGAAAATACAATATCATCGGGGCAACGTCTAATCGAGGAAAATTTTGTATTCATGCTGGACAACAACACCAAACTCTCTGTAGTGATATGTAAAAATGTCTTAAATAAAGGGCAAGGTAATGGTACTTTGCAAATAATGACATGGTCATCGCAAACCCTCGATTTAAACCCCATAGAGCTGCTATGGGATGAATTGGATTAGAGGGTCCGAAAAGTGTGCCCCACCTTCGTAGGCCACCTGTAAAACACTTTACAAGAGGAATGGGTTAATATGCCAAATAGAGTTCTTGAAAAACTAGCGGAGCGGATGCCTTGGATTGTGAAAGCTGTTCTTCACGCAAAATGTCAATTCTATTGTGTATTTACTAGAATAATCTAAGGCAAGCAGTAGTAGAAAAGGTTTTGGACGTTCTCATTATAAAACTTAACATTTTAGTACATTTATTAACAGCATAGTCAATATTTTGAATATATATTAATTTAGTGCCCAGCATCACGTCCAGATTTTAAACACCCCGTCCGATGCACTGCTTTTCAAACTATATGGGAATTGCATATTAGTCTAGTTGCTCGTAAACTGTATTTAGCAATATTTTTAAAGCTTAAGTAAGTCATTTTGTTCGTACTACTTGCACAATCTACTCAACTCTTTCCGTAATTGTTATTTAAAAACTCGAAAGACTTAAAGTTCCTCAAATCCTCATATTGAAAAAAGACGAGAATGAAGTGACTGGGGTTATTAGATGTCATTTACATATAAATTGAAAAGTAACGGTCCCAAGTAGAAGCTCTGCTATATGTGATAGCAACAGTTCTAGAAATAAATCCGTAAAACTTAACAAATCCTGACTTACTAGATACCTATCGTTGCAGTTACCGTAGAGTGTCCCAACGCAAATCCAACCGCCATAACTAATTAATAAGAATTTGTTGGTTAATATTATTAAATTATAATCTTATTTCTTGTACACTTTTATAGCGAAAGAAAATATGTTCACATTTATTATGAAAATGCTACATTCCTTTCCCTTATCGTGCTTCCTATCCATGTCGGTGCAATTTTAAAACAAGGATCCTGTGATAGCTTTTTAAAGTAGTGCAGTATTACTCCACTAGAGTTATAGTTTAAACGCAAGTACACGATCCGAGTCATTGACCATAAAATTGTCCGCTAATTTGTTTAGAAATACGTCTCCGCGAGCATTAAAAACGTAAGCGAGCAGCACGCGTTTGGAGAGAAAAACACAGATGCGATACCTGTTTATTATTTAAATCTCTTATATGTCGCAGCAAATTACAGGCCCCGACGAGCGTTGTTCAGATAAGTAAATACGGCAGCGGATATGCAGTCCGGTAAATATAATTAGCAAATGTATGTGATTTACTAATTGTGCGTTTGAAAAACGATAGTAAACTAGGTGTTAAATGAATTTTGTCGACGTGTATACTATGATTACGTTATTAATATTATAAAGTCATGTTTGTCATTTACAAACGATTTCACAGCAGAATGTATAGGAAAGTTATTGTTGAATTAAAATTGAAAACATATTTACACTGTAGAAATAGTCCTTTTCCACACTAGATCAATTCGTATAAAATGTCTTTCTCCTTTATTAAATCTATTATGTATGTAAGACCAAGACAAGAATTGCTGTAATATTTGTAATTTGTTTATTGTAATGTGCACACAAAACTATCTACGCAAAAGAACAGCATTTACTACAGGATACTGGAGGGTTAGCCACATTTACACTATTTTACAGTGGTTGGCCAATAAATTAGAATATACTAGGGTGACAGAATAAAATAGACACCAGGTAAAGCGGTATAAATGTGTAAACAGCTAAATTCTAAGAACGAATTAAGAACTTTCTCTTATCATTAGGGTAGGAGTAGATGTATCGGAAGGAATTCGTCATAGTTTAGTATCGCTACAACTATGCCTCGCTTACAAGGTTCGAGTGATATTAGCGACTTCACCCGGGGTCGCATCATTGGCCAGAGTGAACGCGGCGCTTCGCAACGTGAAATGAGTAAATTTTTAAATATTCCGTTGTCCACAGTTAACCGTGTGATTACACAATTTAAACGCAAGGAAAAAACAACAATGGAGCAGAGACCAGGTCGTGCCGGACCCTGTGAAAGAAGTAAAAGGGTGCTTGTGCGCGAAGTGTTAAGAGAACCGCGAAAAAGTACAGCTGAGCTTGCGGCAACTTCACAGAAAAGTCAGCGCACCGTTCTGCGATACCTCCACAGTATGGGGATGTATAAAAGGGTGGCAAAGAAAAAACCTCTCCTTACGGCGTTTCAAAAATGGCGCCGAATGGCTTGGGCAATCGAAATGTGAACGAAGCCCGAAGAGCTTTGGCGGTCTGTAATTTTTTCAAACGAAAGCAGATACTGCCAATTCAGTGATAGTGGTCGTACGTGGGTATGGAGACGTTCGTCACAGCAACTAGACGACAAATTGTTGCATCGGACGGTGAAATACGGCGGTGTGGGGCGCGATATGATATGGTGGAAGATCGCAATTAGTTATATGCGACGGAAATATAAATGCGGCAAAATATATCCAAATATTAACAGAAGGACTACTACCGATATTCGACAACGCCATTTTATCTAAAGAAGACGCCACTTTTATGGAGGATGGAGCACCCTGCCACAGAGCAAGAACAACAACCACATGGAAAGAGGAACAGCGGATTCGGATTTTACCATGGCCAGGCTAATCACCAGACATCAATCCGATAGAGAATGTTTGGCACATAATCCAGACAAATATGGCGAAACGACCCCGAAAACCCAACAATAAGGAAGAACTCGTGGCAGCTGTTACAGAAGAGTGGTTAAATATTCCAGAAGACACCATTAATCATTTAATAGATAGTTCACAGGTATAGCAGTAAACTCCACTCACACAAATTAATTAATTATGCGGAACGCAGCGTTTCGAGCGCACGTGGGCTCTCATTGTCAACCATGTTACCGACCAGTCGGTAACACGTGCTCTCGAAACGCTGCGTTCCGCATAATTAATTAATTTGTGTGAGTGGAGTTTACTGCTATACCTGTGAATTGTACATCCACACAGTCCTTGCAATCGTCATTTAATAGATAGTTATTTCGCAGATGAAACAAGTAGAAAACGATTTTCCTGTAATGCTTTATTAATGACTAGGGTTGGACAAATCTTCGGCGCGCCAGGCTCGGACTCGCCCGCATGTATAACCGATACGAGAATAGATCGAGTTCGTTGAACCAATCTGTCTCCGTTTCCCTGTTGTGTATGCATGTATGGTACATCGTATTATGCGTAATAATATATTTACACTTAATTATGTGGAAGAACATTTTAACAGTTAACATGTTTGTATATATTACATGAAGCAATATGTAAAAGCCTATGAGAAAACCTATCGCATTCTTCGTGTCACTCAACCGTCTTGCAGTCTCTGTAGATAGAAGTCGTACGTCGCATTACGTGTAACAATAATTTATTAAGCATGTCGAATACACGTAAAAGGAAGAAGCGACCACCGGTTGCCCAAATACACAAGTTTCTTTCAATCTAAACTTGCCGACGAAGCTGCCATCATTAAAGGGAGATTTAGAAACTATTTGCGATAATTATGTAGGACTAGTGGATGCAATTGGGTAATTGCAAAATACAGGGTTGTCGTTAGTGAAATCAGTGCAAATAGTGGACGAAGTGAGTATATTACAAAAGCAAACGCGTTAGAGAGAATTTCGAAAGTGTTTTGAATAAAGATTCCGACTTTAACGTTAAGGCAAATTTGTAGCGGGGAATCTGCAGATCTGCTAACTAATTTCAAAGATTATTGTAAACCATGCCCTTGTTACATCGGTCGAAGTTAAACGGTCTTTCTCAAGGTACAAGAACATTTTTTTCCCACCTGCGAACCAACTTCACCGAGACAAATGTCGGAACTTACTTGATGCTGCAACCTCTTCATGGCCCGTTCTAATTCGGTTTGCTGAAGTTACCAACAACTATGAAGAAGGTAAACCTTTATGTTATCGACATACAGTGGTGGACAGATAAACAGGTAAATGTACTTCGAGAGCGACCTGAAATGTTTCCGGAACCGGCAAGAGATGCCACCCGAAGGTTGAAATTGATTCATTGGTCGGTGAGGGCAAGCTATTTTATGGCAACTGTTGAAATTTCAGACGTCTGCTGTCAATAGTTCTTGTATAAAAGGTTGTATGACTAAGAACCCCAACCAGCGACGAAATCGTCGACAAGGTCCATGATGTCGTGTTAGCCGATCGTCGATTGAAGCTGAAAGAGATAGCAGAGACAACTCAGAAGAACGCGTTGGCCATATCCTACACGACATTTTTGGGTATGAAAAAGTTTTCGGTGAGATGGGTACCGCGTTTACTCACACCGGAGCAAAAACGAAATCGGGTGACCCTTTCAGCGGAGTGTTTGGACAGGATCCAACGTAACAAACGAATTTCTTCATGTACTTCATAACCGTGGATGAGACCTGGATCCACCACTACATACCCGAGACCAAGGAACAGTCAAAGCAGTGGATTCTTTCGGACAAATTGGCTCCGAAGAAAGCAAAGACCATTCCATCTGCCGGAAAGGCTGTCGCGACCATTTTTTGCGATTCCCAAGGTGTGATCTTCATCGACAATCTGCAGAAGGGAAGGATGATCACGGGGCAATACTACACCGATTTGTTGACCCGATTCGATGCAGTATTGAAGGAGAAACGGCCTCGTTTGCAGCGGACCACGACAATGCACCGGCTCATTCATCCCGTATCCAGACAGCGACTTTTTCCTATTCCCAAACCTGAAAAAACTCACTGGGAGGAAAGAAATTTGCCTCAAATGAGGTCATCGCCGCTATAGATGGCTATTCTGCAGACCTCGAAACATTCTACTTTACCGACGTCTCTGAGGAGACTACTTCGAAAAACAAAAATAAAAGACCACACCAGTACCGTGTTTTTCTTGCCGATTTCGGGAACATTTCAGGCGGCTCTCGTATGTTAACAAGAAATTGTTTGTTGAATTCGGTTTTTATCTCACTATCTGTAAGAAATGGATCCTTTTGAGTTAACAGCCGAATAATTTTATTTTGCCTTGCGGTCGTTTTACGAAGTTTTCTTCTTCTGATATTTTCTAAGGTGTTTCCGTGTAATGAAGTATAAATACATTATAAGGCGTAATACGATGTACCATAACACATGGGCTGAAAAGTCCCAGGCCTAACAAAGAAAACACGTTTTTTTTTGTTAAAAATTAGCTTTATTCATCAACGTAATCTCCATCAAGAGCAACGCAATCATTCCAGCGCCGCCCTAACATTTCAATACCTCTTTTGTAGAACGATTTATCTTTTGCCTCAAAATAGGCCTCAGTTTCAGCGATAACCTCTTCATTCGTGCGAAATTTCTTACCGGCGAGCATTTTTTTGAGGTCTGCGAACAGCCAGTAGTCGCTGGGAGCCAAATCTGGCGAATACGGTGGATGTGGGAGCAATTCGAAAATCAATTCATGTAGTTTTGCCATTGTTTTGATTGACTTGTGACACGGTGCGTTGTCTTGATGAAACAAAATTTTTTTCTTTGCCATATGCGATCGTTTCTTTGCAATTTCGGCCTTCAAACGCTCCAATAACGCTATATAATATTCACTGTTGATGGTATTTTCTTTTCCAAGATAGTCGATGAATATTACACCACGCACATCCCAAAATACCGAGGCGATAACCTTTCCAGCCGATTGTTGTGCTTTCGGGCGCTTTGGACGAGGTTCACCAGTTGCTGTCCATTCAGATGACGATCGTTTTGATTCCGGAGTGAAGTGATGGATCCATGTTTCGTCCATTGTCACATATCGACGTAAAAATTCCGGTTTGTTACGTTTAAACATGGCGAAACACTGCTCAGAATCATCAACACGTTCTTGTTTTTGGTCAACAGTGAGCAAACGCGGCACCTACTTTGAACAGAGCTTTCTCATAATCAATTGCTCATGCAATATAAAGCCAATACGTTCTTTTGATATCTTTACGATGTCAGCTAACTCACGCAACTTCACTTTTCGATCATTCAAAACGACTTTGTGGATTTTTTTGATGTTTTCTGGTGTTACCGCTTCTTTTGGACGTCCACTGCGTTCTGCATTATCGGTATTTCTACGACCACGTTTGAAGTCAGCAAACCAACGTTTTATTGTTGTTTCTGATGGAGCGGAGTCCCCATAACACTTTTCAAGCCATTGCTTCGCTTCAACGGTATTTTTTCCCATCAAGAAGCAGTGTAATATTAAAACAGGAAATTGTTTTTGATCCATTGTTTTGAAAATAACAGAAGTAGCGTGACTCTTAGCACAATAACTCACAAACTAATGAATAGAATATCATGAAATTTTAACAGCTGGCTTTTGAAGGTTAGTATTAACTGAGAGAAAGGTGACTGCAATAAAACTAGCGTCATCTATGTGTTAGGCCCGGGACTTTTTAGCCCATCTGTTACGTGCATGCACGGCAAGGAAACGGTGACAGATCGGATCAGTCGTATGAGATATCCTTTGAGCGACAGCTATGCATCCCTCAGACTAGATGTTTGCGCACTCCGGATATGATATATCCTCTAATATCCGAAGTATATAAGTATACATATGTCAAAAATATTTAATAATTCGCACAAATAGAAGTTGCAAGTTCAGGTGATTATGATTTTTGACTTAAGGCTATACACATTCCCCGAATGAAATCGTTTGTACGAAATCATCATTTTAAAGTTGGCACACCTTCCTTACTAGAGAAATAAATTTTAGTTTTTTTTTAATCACAGGCTCACTTAACGATTTTCCACCTCAACGATTTCAACTTATGGATTCTCGCTTTCGAAACCGTACTACAAAAAGGAGTTTCCAATTCGGTTAATAACAGTTTCACAAGCGAAAATATCAATCTTAACGAAATTACGTACCGCAAAAATTGTTACAATTCCTTATAATCTTTAATCTATATTTTTACCTTTGCTTTCTAATACGTCGTTTTTGCTGCTATACGTACGCAGCTTTTACTGAAATACGTTTATACATATGTAGGTATCCGCACGTTTAATCAAACATAGTAATTATCCATCCTATCAAGATGGGAGGTATAATTTAAAAGTTGACAAGAAAAATGCCGACACAAGCGGGAAAAAAAATAGTTGCCTACGGTTATTTAACGTAATTCAATTAAGGAAAGTAAATATTATCTACTATTCCAAGAACCGTCGAGTTGAATTATCTGTTTCAAAGAATTATTCTTCAAGGAGGTGTATCGAAATTGATTTTGAGAAGTTCTACAATCTGCTTCATATGGTGTGTTCAGAAAGTTCCGAAATTATTGTAATTGCTAAACAATTCTAATAATCACTTTTTTTCAAACAACGCCGAAATTGTTTAGACTAATATGCTTTGCGAGATGCATCTCAATGAGCTATTACATTCTTGAAACTGTTACCTAATAATAAAAGATAAGTTTCTGGCCATCTCCCGAAGAGATTTCTTTACAATACTGTTTTCAATTTTAGCATCAAATTTTCAATGCTTTTAACTTAAGCTCAGTCAAACAATATCGGAATTAAACGAAGTTGTGGAGGAAAAAAGTATCTGCCTACTTTTTTTTTCGACAAACGGCCTCAAGCTTGCAGTCCCTGTCCAACTATATAACTAATATCTTGTAATGCCTCCTTCAGCTTTTATAATTGCTCTTATTGTATTTGGCATACTATCTATGGCAGCGTTAATGGTATGTCTAATTGTATCATCATTTTGCCACACATCCACAATATTTCTTACTAATTGCTCCTTTGTAGTCTTCCTTCTCGAATACACGCATGATTTTGGAACACTCCACACGTTCTCTGTTTCCAAAAAACTTTGGATCGATTTGGCCTTGTAGCATGGTGCCTTATCCTATATGAATGTACAAGAGCCTTCATTCGGATCTAAATCATTGATATATGGAATCAAGATATCCTCCATTACACGCTTATATGGGTGTTGATTCATGGTGCCTTACCAAAAATACAGTGGCCCAGGATCTTCGACTGATATACAGGACCATATCATACCTGACGGAGAGTGTTTCACCGTTCTTAATACATTGGCTTCACCAAACCATTCCTCTAACAAATTGAGCTCTTTCGGTCATGGTTTCTAGTTTTAACTCTGCTCGCTGAATACTACCTTTAACGAAAATACATTGTTCAAACATAAAAATGTTGCTTGGTTTACCTATTCATTCAAGTTATTTTGTCTTACCTTTCACCAATCTTCAACTGTGTAGTGTTGATGACGTTTTGTCCATTCATAATGCGCTCGCTTCATCATCGGTGTTAATAGTGGCTTTTTCAGAGGACGTCTGCATTTTAATCCGGCTTCTTACAATCGTCTACGTACTGTACGCGTGGCTATTTGCACTGCTTGTTCAGACATTACATTTCATATGGCGGGCAAGTCTCGGTTTTCAATTGCTAGTTGCAGGATACGTCGACCATCTCATTTAGTAGTGATCCTTTTCTTGCCGTAAAACGGTGATTCGCTGCACTGTTTGTCGGGATACTTCTTGTTTCTTTGCAATTGTGCGTTAAGAATACACTCCAGCACCCTACAATGCCTCAAAATGCAGTATTTTCTCATATGGTATGTCCTCTCTGATAGCGAAAAAATATAAAGCGCATACAAGCAATAACTTAAAATGCAACACTAACACGTAAACACGGAAAAAATGTTGTTATATACACAGATAACACAGAATAACAGAGGGGCGAAATTTGTCGGCTTCTTTGATGTATGTGCGGCCTTCAAAATTAAGCGAAGTTAGTTAGCCACCGTATTGAAATTAATGAAATGGTGGGAAATTCAAACAACAAAATTGTAATATAATTTATTTTGTTGATTTGTAAGCAACACGTTCAAAGAAAGGGTTTGTAAGCTAAATAATACGACTGTGCTTTTATTTTAGTAACAGCAATAACATTTAGAGAAAATAAGATGTATACACTTGACTATAAATTATAGAAGTTGACGATTGCAAGGACTGTGTGGATTCACAGGTAAAGTAGTAAACTCCACTTACACAAATTTATTAATTATGCGGTACGCAGCGTTGCGAGAGCACGTGGGCTCTCATTTCGGTCGGTAACACGGTTGGCAATGAGAGCACACGTGCTCTCGAAACCCTGCTTTCCCCATAATTAATAAATTTGTGTGAGTGGAGATTATAGAGGTGTTCAAAAAAATATATAGCAGACATTGTGCTTCCAAGTTTTGTTTCAATTTGTAGTCTGCACTTTGGATCACTTATGATAACCATTGCCTTACAGAAAAATTGAGTGTTCAAATCATTTGTCTATTATGAAACCATCACGGCTAATTACACATCTTCAATTGGAAATAATTGGAATTTCGCGTGATACAATTCTATAATATTACTGGATGATTGAAGTATGTTTACTACTGTATCACATCCACTAAAGCAAAAATAAAATATATAAAAATAAATAAAATAAAAAATTGTTTCTAATTTATGTATATAATATGAACAAATGACTTCCCTGACCTTTTTAACTTGTAAAACAATTTGTCCTCTTCACCACTTTTAAAATGGCAGAATATAGAAGAAGCAGTAATATAATTGGATGCCTCCACAGCATGTTTTTCGCCTTTTAGGCAAGAATGTTTCTCCGAACACTTTTTTATGAGATATCCCCAAACATAGGTAAATGCATTTACAGCTGGAAGGTCCAAATTTCTGGTCTCTTGACCCTACAAAGTTTCTTCGTTTTCAATAATTGGCATAATAGGTAATTATGTTTGTAATTATGAACTATTTAACTGTAGTTGGTTTAGTACACAATCCAGACATACTATATCCTTCATTGTTTAAAGAATTTATATTACAGTTTTGCACGGCACAAATATGAGGATTTGCGCCATTCTTTCCACTAGTACCATCACTACGCATTTTTGTCTTATAGTCTAAATAAATAAATAAATAAACAATAACAATGAAATACAAAAGAAAAATGAGAACGAAATAACTAACAAAAAATCGAAAACTCTGCATATATTGTAACTCAAACACTTTTAAAACTCTACGACGTATTTCAAACGTAAATTCTGCCACATACTGGTATACAAACCGACTATAAACCGACTAATAATGACAAGGTTATGAAACGTAAATAAATACGGTAAATAGGATGAAATTGTTTTGTTGTTTTCTCATAGTATTTTCAATATGGCGATTACGCGCAGGCGTACTGAGAAAACGTTACAGGAATTTTGGAAATTTTCCTTTCTGTTACTCTGTTATTCATGAATTTTATACTTGTATCTGTAAATTATCGCGTTGGGAACACACAAAAGCTTAAATTTATAAGGTGACCCTATTAAAATGGACAGGGACTGTAGATATTAACGAAATTATACTACCCCAAAGTGTAAGGTGCTATTCCGTGTCATGTCCACATCGAAAAAATATTATTATCTGACACAATTTAAGATTGTCAAAATGCTGCAACGAAATATTAATACTTCTTTCTAAAGAATAAGAAATTGTATTCGTCAAAAATATAATGAAAAATAAAGTTTTCGTAGTAACTTCCAAGTTTGCCTAAGTCCACTATAGAATTGGAGTTTTCTTTGATTCGAATTAAAATATAGAGTTGATTTGTGATAATATTTGTTAATAGACATTTAACATCGCAAAAAGAATACTTAACAATAAAAAAGAAACAGAAAATATAAAATTTTAATTGAATGTGATTTCTCATCAATCACGTCGAAATTGAATTGCGGCAGCATATATCCTTGACATTCTTCTAATCGGAGATTCCAGATAATCGCCTGTGACTTCAGTTCATGCTACGTGGAGCTTCTACCAAAGGCCTTGTACGCTGCTAGTTCTTCCGTGCATTTCATGTGACACTAGTTCTATTGGCGACAGATCTGCAGATTGCAGTGGCCAAATTATCCATGTGAACTTACCTTCTTCCTCAAGTGACGTCAAATGAATTCTTCACAAAGACGACGAATCTTTGGGATCGTTATCTCCTTGGAAGATAAAGTTTTGGCCACATAATGTTTTCCCACTTGACAGCATTTTCCTGTAGATTCTCCTCTAGATTCTCATATAATCCTCCTTACGCACGATCCCATTTAGTTTTCTCAAATTACCTAGAGCTGTGTTACCAAAACAACCCTAAAGCATCACACTACTTCCACCATTTTCCATAGTAACACATGGGCTGAAAAGTCCCGGGCCTAACAAAGAAAACACGTTTTTTTTTGGTTCAAAATTAGCTTTATTCATCAACGTAATCTCCATCAACTCCAGCGCGGCTCTAACATTTCAATACCACTTTTGTAGAACGATTTATCTTTTGCCTCAAAATAGGCTTCAGTTTCAGCGATAACCTCTTCATTCGTGCGAAATTTCTTACCGGCAAGCATCCTTTTGAGGTCTGCGAACAACCAGTAGTCGCTGGGAGCCAAATCTGGCGAATACAGTGGATGTGGGAGCAATTCGAAGTTCAATTCATGTAGTTTTGCCATTGTTTTGATTGACTGGTGACACGGTGCGTTGTCTTGATGAAACAAAATTTTTTCTTTACCATATGCGGTCGTTTCTTTGCAATTTCGGCGTTCAAACGCTCCAATAACGCTATATAATATTCACTGTTGATGGTATTTCCTTTCTCAAGATAGTCGATGAATATTACACCACGCACATCCCAAAATACCGAGGCCATAACCTTTCCAGCCGATTGTTGTGCTTTTGGGCGCTTTGGACGAGATTCACCAGTTGCTGTCCATTCAGATGACGATCGTTTTGATTCCGGAGTGAAGTGATGGATCCATGTTTCATCCATTGTCACATATAGACGCAAAAATTTCGGTTTGTTACGTTTAAACATGGCCAAACACTGCTCAGAATCATCAACACGTTCTTGTTTTCGGTCAACAGTGAGCAAATGCGGCACCCACTTTGTCAGTAGAGCTTTCTCATAGTCAAATGCTCATGCAATATAAAGCCAATACGTTCTTTTGATATCTTTACAATGTCAGCTAACTCACGCAACTTCACTTTTCGATCATTTAAAACGATTTTATGGATTTTTTTATGTTTTCTGGTGTTACTGCCTTATTTGGACGTCCACTGCGTTCTGCATCATCGGTGTCTCTACGACCACGTTTGAAGTCAGCAAACCAACATTTTATTGTTGTTTCTGATGGAGCGGAGTCCCCATAACACTTTTCAAGCCATTGCTTCGCTTGAACGGTATTTTTTTCCCATCAAGAAGCAGTGTAGAACTAAATCACGAAATTGTTTTTGATCCATTGTTTTGAAAATAAGAAAAATAGCGTGACTCTTAGCACAATAACTCACAAACTAATGAATAGAATATCATGAAATTTTAAGAGCTGTCTTTTGAAGGTTAGTACTAACTGAGAGAAAGGTGACTGCAATAAAACTAACCTCATCTATGTGTTAGGCCCGGGACTTTTCAGCCCATGTGTTAGAAACCACATATTGGTCACTCATTCTTTCTCCGCTCTGCTATCTCACAAATAATCGACTAAAAGTTTGGAATTTGGGTCCATCTGTCCATAATACTTTATACTATTGCTTAAGGGTCCAATCCTTGATTTGAATGGCCCGTTACAGTCTCCTTTACTTATTGTGTTGTTTTAGCAATGGCCTTTTGACAGCTTTCCAAACAATTTTATCGGTTCTTATCGGTTCATTTATGTTAACTTCCTGAAGATACAATCTTGCAGCATTGATTATCTTACTTATTAATAATCCTACATATTTAAATATGATTACTTTTATTCCTTTTTAATATACGGGAGCTGCTTTTTTTTCAATCTCCAATATCTCATAACAATAAGGCAAATGTAAATAACAAAGTGAATTTATTAACAAAGATTATATACAAACATGGTTACTTTTCTATATAATCACCGTGAATATTAATGCATTTGTCATACCTAGGGACGAGACTTCCTATCCCCTCTGCATAGAATGTTGTTGCCAGTGAGTTGAGATGGTCCGCGATGTTTGCTTTAAAGTTCCTCTGTACTCTGGAAGCTCTGCCCTCCAAGCCACTTTTTCAGTTAAAGAAAGAGTGAAGTCGCTGCTGTAGCTCAGGTGTTCAAAAACTTCCCATCGAAATTATTATATATATAGTCGTTTGGTTACAGCAGCATTGGGCATTGGCATGAAGGAATCGAATTACAATCAGTTGTAGCAGCCATGTTTACGTGCCTGCAACTCAGCTGAAAATAGCGTAATGACCTTACAAGTGGCAGATATCATAGTGGGGGAGATACGCACTCCTCTTCTGACTGTTTACAGGCACCAACGGATGTTGAAAAAAATAGCCCTCATAGATTTTGTTCATATTTTCTTTTTGTATTATCACATGTCTCTCTCATCTACATTTATGTTTATGTTCTTCCTCTTTTTCTCCTAGCTTTATGATAATCGACACCATTTAATAATTACATCTAAATCCTGGGATTTGTCGGCATCGACTATACTGTCAAAAGTCACAAATCCCATGGTAGAAGTTGTGATTCAACTACAATTCGAATGAAGAACGAAACGCTATACCTTTCCAATATTATAATAGACTGAAACGAATTGTTAAAGTTACAGTAAGGAGTTGCTTGAATGGCCAAGATTTGACTGGAGTCTTCTATGTTGAAATGCTGGTATAGTATTTGAGAATAATTTGTGGAAGCAAGAACCAATCGAAACAGCAAAGTGTTTTTTCTCTTACTTCTGGAGGTTTTTAGCTAGAAAGGTAAAAATACATCCAAAACTTTTTGAATGCGCTATATATACTTACCTAATTGAAATCGCTGGATATTAGAAAAAAAAGTTTAACGTGAAACGAACCGTGTAATCTCAAATCGTGAAAAAAATTATGTAATCTGATCGTTTAGTTTTTTTCTTTTTTTCGCCGATGAATCAGCAGAATTAATCTGATGTGGAGGACAGTTTTGCGAAATGCCTAATAATACCAAACACCACTTGGGTGCTGTTGTGTTATTGTTGTTGGAGAATTAGAAAGTCATTGTGCTTGATGTATCGGTGAATTGTTTGTTTTGTACTCTTTACGATTTTGGACTGAAATAACCTTTGATACTTTCAAGGAATCGATTCTAGAATTTGAAAAGGTTTCGATAGCAATTTTCTCGTTTTAGATAACGTACCAATTGTTATGGCCTTCATACAAATGTTTATAGAAATTTACAAATACTGTCAAGGTAATTTACTATAGAAAAGTTAATAAGGTTAATACTAAGAACTAAGTGGATATTATTAGAATACTAACAATGTAGTAAAGCAATTGTTACCAAACACAAACTCTGAAGAGGTTTAATTGTTCGTATATACGTGTGGAGGTCCAGAAGTTCGTGGAATGAAAGGGTTTTAAATAAAACAAATCTATTTTTCCTTTTCAATATAACCACCCTTAAGCACAATACATTTATTAGATCTATGAATTAGTTTTTCCAAACCATCATAAAAATATTTTTTATCTTTCGCCTCAAAATGGGCCAAAATTGCCTCCTTTACCTCACTGTCGTCGGAAAACTTTCTGCCACGTAAGTCTTTTTTTTTATTTGGGGAACAAATAAAAATCACTAGGTACCAGGTCTGGACTGTAGGGTGGATGGACAATTGATTGAAAGCCATGCTTGTATAGAGCAGCCATTGCAACTTTGCTCTTGTAAACCGGCGCATTGTCTTGCAAGAGCAACACACCCTTGGTCAATTTAATTTTCCTAATATCGCTGCGTAATATTACCTTTTTCTTTGTAATCAATCAATAATATCCCATCACAATCCCAAAAAACAGTAGCCATCAACCTTCCAGCCGATTTGGACACTTTGAATTTCTTTGGCGGTGGTGTCCCCTTTTTATGCCATTGCATGGACACCTGTTTGGACTCAGGCTCAAAGTGATGAACCCGTGTTTCATCTCCGGTAACAATCCGCTCCAAAATCTGTGCAAGTCTGTCTCCACACAGCTCCAAAATTGTTTTGTTTGGACGCACAGACGCGCTGCTGTTTTTGCAGCGGCCTGAGCATTCTCGGTACCCATCTTGCACTGACTTTTGTTATACCCAGGTGGTCATGTAGGATACGCCAAATGTAAAAGACTTATCGTTCTGAGAATTATCCGTTGTCGATCTACATTAGGAATTACTAGAAATTTTTACTAATAGAAAGGATAAGAAACAGGCTAAATATGCAATATATGCAACATTTGTGAAAATGTGAATAGGGATGCCTAAATATGCAATCATTAATAAGTGCTAATTAACTTTAATTAGTTTAATACGTCTACATGTAGACTATAATTAAAGATATGCAAAAAATACAATATGTGCACCTTACATATAATCCGGACTCTACTAATAACTAACATACTCGCAGAATATTAATCGAGCTTTAAGATTGTGCTTAGGCTTATGAAATGTATTGTATCACGTAGAGTGTTGATTTGATATTCTATTGCATACAAGATATGTAGCCAACGTAAATTCACTATTTTGAATGCTGGTTGTGATATTATTTGCATCTGCTTTAGTTTTATAGTTTCTTTCTGGAGTGTCTTAGTCTGAGGATGTGAATTTCCTATATTTTAATATGTTGTAATGAATTTTTCAATGAAATATAATTTAAAACAGACACAAATTCAACTTCAATGTTCTTTCTGGTCGAATAAATCCGAACTAAAATAACGTATGGATTAAATTGTCAAGATTTCACCGATATTTGAAATCAATCGTCATCAAAAATGATATTATCGATCATTCATGGATGACATGCACTTTAAAAACGTTCGTAACTTCGTTTTTAGATAAATCTTAAACGGATTCCAATCATTAATTGCCTACATTCCTTTCCAATTTTGAATGATTTATTTATAGCATAAGCAGCAACGTAATATTGATAAATAAATTTCGCAAGAGTTTTGTTTATATTTTGATCGCTAAGATTATCCATTAACGTAAAAACATCAATAACCGCGTGATATTAAAACATCTCCACGAAAATAGTCGTTCTGTTATAAAAGATTTCATTAACGTAAATTTTGACAAAGTGGCTTTCCATCAAGTCTGAAATACTATAACTACTTGATCCTTGATTTAAGTTTTACTAGTTAGCGGCTCCCCCACAGATATATCTTCTACATACTTGCGAAGTATATGAATTATAAATAGCGATTGTTGACAAAACCTAGAAAAAATATCCTTTTATGATTCACGTTGACTCATCATTTGTTTTTTACGCCTATGCTTATTTAAATTTCAAAATTGTTTCCGTATAATTAATTTCTTCGCGGCTATGGCTTTTATAAAAGAAGCGGTTTCAGTCGATTTATTATTTCATAACATATACAGACTCGAAGAAATCATTCGTTTGCGCGTAATCGTGGCTAAAAATAACGAAAAAAAGTATCTCCCTGCGTCTTTCAAAACCGAGAATTTTTATACAGACCATCCTATGTTAATTACATTACATATTAAAAATTTTACAGAAACAGTTTTTTTTTGAAATGAACAAAATGAGATACGTGTTAAGAAGGCAACAATGTAGAAAGATTTTTTTCCATAACGCTATAGTGACTTTAAGATTACAGCTGCATTCAACAAGGGTATCATTAAATTATGCTTTATCAACCTATATGCAAATGTAAATGCGTATCTATAGACAGATCCAGTAATTTACCTGTCTACATTTTTGTCTGTTGAAATCCTTGAGAAATCCTAGGAGTGTAGATTGTTCACCATAACAAACGCTATTTTGCTCATATTGTAATATGGATTATTACTATTTAAAATAACAATGACTTTTTCAAAATTTTCAAATTTATTTATATACTTGATTTCTCTCGGTAGTGTTTGGTTCGCATCCTTATTTTCTTTTGTTGTTGTTGAAGGCAAAGTACCGTTAGGATTCCCTTTTCCTTAATTTTCTTGTAATATCCAATACACAGAAAAAAAACTGTACGGAATAGAGATATTATAATAAAATAATTAAAGAAGAAGGAGTGCTAACGGTACCTTGCCTCCAACAATAACAAATCAAAATAAAGGCGTGGACAGAACACTATCGAGAAAAATCAAATGTGTAGATAAATTTGAAAATTTAGAAAAAAATATTGTTATTTTAAATGATAATAATGCATATGATTACAATAACACATGGGCTGAAAAGTCCCGGGCCTAGCACATAGATGATGCTTATTGCAGTCATCTTTCTCTCAGTTAGTACTAACCTTCAAAAGACAGCTGTTAAAATTTCATGATATTCTATTCATTAGTTTGTGAGTTATTGTGCTAAGAGTCACGCTACTTTTGTTATTTTCAAAACAATGGATCAAAAACAATTCCGTGTTTTAATTTTACACTGCTTCTTGATGGGAAAAATACCGTTCAATCGAAGCAATGGCTTGAAAAGTGTTATGGGGACTCCGCTCTATCAGAAACAACAATAAAACGTTGGTTTGCTGACTTCAAACGTGGTCGTAGAGACACCGATGATGCAGAACGCGATGGACGTCCAAATGAGGCGGTAACACCAGAAAACATCAAGAAAATCCACAAAATCGTTTTGAATGATCGAAAAGTGAAGTTGCGTGAGTTAGCTGACATCGTAAAGATATCAAAAGAACGAGCATTTGACTATGAGAAAGCTCTGTTCAAAGTGGGTGCCGCGTTTACTCACTGTTGAGCAAAAACAAGAACGTGTTGATGATTCTGAGCAGTGTTTGACCATGTTCAAACGTAACAAACCGGAATTTTTGCGTCGATATGTGACAATGGATGAAACATGGATCCATCACTTCACTCCGGAATCAAAACGATCGTCATCTGAGTGGACAGCAACTGGTGAAGCTCGTCCAAAGCGCCCGAGAGCACAACAATCGGCTGGAAAGGTTATGGCCTCGTTATTTTGGGATGTGCGTAGTGTAATATTCATCGACTATCTTGAGAAAGGAAATACCATCAACAGTGAATATTATATAGCCTTATTGGAGCGTTTGAAAGCCGAAACTGCAAAGAAATGACCACATATGGCAAAGAAAGAAATGTTGTTTCATCAAGACAACGCACCATGTCACAAGTCAATCAAAACAATGGCAAAACTACATGAATTGAACTTCGAATTGCTCCCACATCCACCGTATTCGCCAGATTTGGCTCCCAGCGACTACTGGCTGTTCGCAGACCTCAAAAAAATGTTCGCCGGTAAGAAATTTCGCACGAATGAAGAGGTTATCGCTGAAAGTGAGGCCTATTTTGAGGCAAAAGATAAATCGTTCTACAAAAGTGGTATTGAAATGTTAGAGCGGCGCTGGAATGATTGCGTTGCTCTTGATCGAGGTTACATTGATGAATAAAGCTAATTTTGAACCAAAAAAACCGTGTTTTCTTTGTTAGGCCCGGGACTTTTCAGCCCATGTGTTATGTATCAAACACCCACTACGCTTATTACTTGCGTTAATGAGATTGATTAGTCTTAAAATGTTTAATTAAATGTATATCTAATTTTCCTTTCCTGGTAACAATTCTGAAAGTCTTGTTCCGTTAGGCTGTTTGGAAGAATCACATTGAGCAATGTCTGGACTTTGAGACGGGTATGAGAGTACTGGAATGTTTTCCTTTGTCAAAAATTCTCTAACCAACAATGAGCTGTGACTGGGAGCATTATTGTCCAATGCCTAAACGGAAATTGGAAGGCTCCCATTACGAAGCAATAAATAACATCCAGAGACTCACGACGCAGGCTCTAAATAGCCTAACGGACGAAGATCTTCAGAATTGTTACCAGGAATGGAAAATTCGCTGGGGACGCTGTGTGCATTCCAATGGAGCATACTTGATGGGGACAACATTAAATTGTAGATAAATTCAATTAAAATTATTCACTGTCATTAATTTTGAGGCATACCTAGTATGAGAAGAAGCAATGCTATAGAAAGAAGGCAATAATGGCAAGTGCACGCAAAGCGAGATGGAATGTCTTCTGCTGGTTTGTGGACACCTCGAAAACCTCGAAAGGCACAGGTATTGGATTTCGGAAAGAGGGAGAACTGGATAGCGAGACCATCAGCGTAGGGGTCTCCCACTCCATCTTTCAACCAGAAGTAATTACCATCCAGATATGTGCGGAGAACTCTGTGGACTACACGCTACTTTGAAACGATGAAAGTCGTATCGGCCAAGCTCTCAAGTTTGACTCCAAAGCGGTGTTGGAATGTCATAGAAGACTGCAACAACTGGTGGAGCATCGTAGCGTTACGCTGAGTTGAATGCCAAGACACTCGAAGATCAAAGGAAACGAAATAACTGACTTGCTAGCAAGAGACGCCAGTCCACGACCATTCTCAGGTCTTGAACCGACATGTGGGAATACCAATGGCAGTATTAAGAGTTAAATTTGGATCGCAGCCAATTACCGGTCCTA
Organism: Trypoxylus dichotomus; assembly: GCA_023509865.1. NCBI lineage: Eukaryota > Metazoa > Arthropoda > Insecta > Coleoptera > Scarabaeidae > Trypoxylus > Trypoxylus dichotomus. The sequence goes on from CM042082.1 coordinate 11,554,130, forward strand.
CTGGGGCGGTGTAGGCAGTTTGAGACACTGCATATCTATCCAAGTGAGGGAAGACTGCGTAAGGCAGTCCTTATTGATAGGACCAAACTAAGAGCACTCTAGTGTGATCTTAACTGAACACTGCGCACTGAATAAATACATGCATCGCATGGGCCTAGTAAATTCTCCTTCATATAGAAAGTGTGGTAGAGCAGAAAATTTCGAAAGCAAAATTGCTTAATTGCACTTAAAAGATCCGAGGCGCCAAAATGTGTATTGGCCAGTGTTGTCTATCCCGTTCTTTTGAAAGGAGTGATAAGAATCCTTTCCGGAAATTAGGGAAAATTTTTATTCAAAAGAGTTGTTTAAAATTTAATCTGTTATAAAAAGATCTGAATTTAAAAACCTTAAAACCTTAATTACATATTTTACATATTTTTAGGTGCCTTAACCATCCCAAATGTGCCAAGAATCAACAGCAAAATTTAAGTAAACATTAAAACTATATACAACAATAAGAACATAAAGTGAACCGAACTGCGCGTAAACTAAAAATTTTTTTGTATCTGGCATATTCAAACTTATTTATAACTCTATGGTAACTATCTAGTGCATACCTAACTACACTAGGGTGACAATAAAATAGACACCAGGTAAAGCGGTATAAATGTGTAAACAGCTAAATTCTAAGAACGAATTAAGAACTTTCTGTTATCATTAGGGTAGGGGTAGATGTATCGGAAGGAATTCGTCATAGTTTGGTATCGTTACAACTATGCCTCGCTTACAAGGTTCGAGTGATATTAGCGACTTCACCCGGGGTCGCATAGTTGGCCAGAGTGAACGCGGCGCTTCGCAACGTGAAATAAGTACATTTTTAAATATTCCGTTGTCCACAGTTAACCGTGTGATGATTACACAATTTAAACGCAAGGAAAAAACAACAGCGGAGCCAAGACCAGATCGTACCGGACCGTCTGAAAGAAGTAAAAGGGTGCTTGTGCGCGAAGTGTTAAGAGAACCGCGAAAAAGTACTTCACAGAAAAGTCAGCGCACCGTTCTGCGATACCTCCACAGTGTGGGGATGTATAAAAGGGTGGCAAAAAAGAAACCTCTCCTTACGGCGTTTCAAAAACGGCGCCAAATAGCTTGGGCAATAGAAATGCGAACGAAGCCCGAAGAGTTTTGACGGTCTGTCATTTTTTCAGATGAAAGCAGATACTGCCAATTCAGTGATAGTGGTCGTACGTGGGTATGGAGACGTTCGTCACAGCAACTGGACGACAAATTTTTGCATCGGACGGTGAACTACCCGCCGTATTGGATATATGGTGGAAGATCGCAATTAGTTATCTGCGACGGAAATATAAATGCGGCAAAATATATCCAAATATTAACAGAAGGACTACTACGGATATTCGACAACACCATTTTATCTAAAGAAGACGCCACTTTTATGGAGGATAGAGCACCCTGCCACAAAGCAATAACAACAACCACATGGAAAGAGGAGCAGCGGATTCGAATTTTACCATGGCCAGGCCAATCACCAGACATGAATCCGATAGAGAATGTTTTTGGCACATAATTTAGACAAATATGGCGAAACGACCCCGAAAACCCAGCAATAAGGAAGAACTCGTTGCAGCTGTTGTAGAAGAGTGGTTAAATATTCCAGAAGACACTATTAATCATTTAATAGATTCTATGCCACGACTCGCAGCACTTCACGCAAGTAAACGTGGATCGACAACATATTAGTCTAATTTAAAAAGTTTAAAATATTTTGTATATATAACGAGAATAGAATCTGTTTTTTTAATTAGTAGGTGTCTATTTCATTCTGTCACCCTAGTATACATACCTACTGTTTTAAGAGATCATGATCATGATTTTGTTGGACTGAAGTAAAAGTTGTATATTAATACGTATATCATGTTATACGTCACGTTGCTAATATAGGACTTATGATACGGAGTGGTATCTGCAATGAAGTCACCTTTAATTTTTGCACGAAATACAGCAATAACCGCGCGTTACAGGATCACACTCTTCCAACAAAATAACATTTATTTATACGTTACTCGTAAAAATATAAGGTTTCTAGAAAAATCAGCTATGCGACTGCTTCCATAGCCTTCATCATCTCCCAATCTATCGTCGATCGTATATGATACCCAGACGTGTGCCGAAGACTCAATAATTTATTACATCCCCCATAGACATTAAGCGCTCTGCAATATTAAATACTTATCTGGGTGCAATGGTGCAAGAGGAAATTGATTACCTTATCAAAAGTATGCCCCGATTTGTCTGAAAATATGTAACCAACGATGTGGTCCCGTGCATTATAAATTATATTCAAAAAATAAACAATATTCTGCCTACAATTTTATTTATTACTCATATCAAAAGGAAAAGTAGAAAGCTTTTAAGTAGGTGCTTGGAATTGAGCTGCATACAAATCTAATATGCACAATTTGCATTTGGAGCGTTTGCATATTAAAGTTAACACGAAATACGATTTATCTAGTAGAGCATAATTGCAATTCAATAGCGAGCAATTCGAGTACTTCAAGTATACGTATTTCTTTTAAATGCACCTCTTGTGTCCGAACGGATTGCATGAAATATGTGTTTGCACGCTGTCCCACTTATGCATGCAGATATACACTACCGCTCAAAAGTGTTTAGGCACTCTCACTGACAGGAAAAATGTACAAAAACTCAGCAAAAATGTTAATAATATTTATTTTTATGTACAGAAACACGTACATGAATAAAAATATATTAAATAAATGTGAAAATTAAAACGTTTAATTTAAATTGTGCTTTCATCTATGTGACCTCCTCTTGATTTAATAATTGCAGCACACAATCGAGGCACTCTCGCAATAAATTTTGCCAGAGTTTCTCATGTTATTGAGGTCCAACTCGATTGCAATTTGTTCCACACGTCAATAGCTGATGTCGGAGCCGATTTCCGTACTTCCCGATCTAGTTCTTCCCATAGTAACTCGATTGGATTCAAGTCGGGGCTCTGCGGAGGCCATTCCATAATTTTGAGAGTTCCTTCCGGAAAGTATTGCGTGGTTCTCCAAAATGTCACGGTAGCGTTCTTTTTTTGATGTACCGTCAATTTTCACAATGTCCCCTACACTGGCACGTTCACCCACAGATCTTCTTACGAATATGCGTCTTCGGGTTCCGAACAGCTCAAATTTGGACTCATCCGTCCATAGGACGTTGTTCCGTTCTTCTATGGTCCAGTGTTGGTGTTCTCGAGCCCATTTAAGTCGCTTTTGCTTGTTTTGTTTGCGTAGTAATGACTTTTTCATCGCAATACGTCCATGGAGCCCGGCTTTCTGTAGGCGACGTTTGACTGTAGAAACACTGACTAGTTTTTGGCGACCAACATTTAATTCTGCGGTGATTTCCGGGGCTGTTTTGCGTCTATTTAACTTGCTGGTAACCACTATTCTGCGATCATCTGCAGATGTTGTCGCTTTTGGCCTTCCACTCCGTGTTTTATTAAGAAAACTGCCAGTTTCCCGATATTTTTTTACTTAATAGTCAACCGTAGCGTGGCGTATTTTCTTTTTTTTTGGCAATTTGTCGATTACTTATGCCACTTTTATGGTAAGCCATTATAAGCGCACGTGTTTCCGTACTAATTTCTCTTCGTGGAGGCATTTTAAAAAAATGTCCCACGATATTTCGCTCACGACGTGAATAGAGTAACCAGTACCACACTGCAACTGACCATCGGTTACAGATTTCACTATAATCTTCTAGGAAGATAATTTAAACATTATTACCTACAATCTAACAGATGACTAAATTTACCCAGTAAATTCAGAGGGATTGTTATTGTAATTGGACCGCAATAAACAGTTTATGGTAATCCGACCAAGTGCAGGTAAATGATAGTAAACCATATGCGATATAATGGGTGTTTATCTTACTGAACTACATTTTAAATACGTATTTCATTTTATTATAATGTTTTTTTGGTAAACATAATACTATATGAATAATCCATGAAAAGAGGTGTGCCTAAACACTTTTGAGCGGTAGTGTATATGTACACATATAGGTGCAACGTGTCCCCTTGTAGCAAATAGCAAATCATTTATATTGCAGGTCTAGTTATAAATTGAATTCAAGCAAACCGTTCATTTACATATATTGTTCTTAACTGCTTCTTACAAATTTTTCCTCAACATTAAGCATTACATAACTGTAAAGTTACATAAGCCATATGCTAGCACGCTTCCATAAACATCACGTTTTGCACCGCCTTACTTGATAATTGATAATAGAATGCATCGCCTTTCCATACAGTACTAATGTGAGTATAGTATTGTGCAGAAATTATCGGCCTCCATTCAAAATGAAAAGGTACAAGCAGAAGACGTCACAGTAACTACATCTAACCGAGTGATTTATGCATGTGTATTGGCAAGCATAGTGCGAGGTTATCGTAAAGTAAGGAATATATTTCAATTTATTATACAACTTCAAGAAATTAAGCCAACAACTAAAATCGATGGAAGCTTACGTTTTTTAAGAATAGCATTTTTTATTTCCAACTTTTATTTACTGCAACTGTTCAATATGACTTGTATTTTGATGGCATAAAAGCACCAAGTTGTACATTGCATCATATAACATTTCTGTTTGAATTGCCACAACTTTCGCGCTAATACTATCTTTTAATTTTTGCAATGTATTAGGTTATACGAGGGTTGTCTTTTAAGTTTTGCATATAGAGCTCGAACAAAACGATAAATAGCTTTTAAAAACTCTGTTGTTTTTCGAAGTAATCTCTACGAAGACTAATGCATCTTTGCATGCGCTCGAATAAACTCTGGAAGGATTTATTCCTTACATTTGTTGGTATAGTCAAAAAGAAAGCATTGGTTGTTCCTTCTGAAGACTGGAATCTTTGACCATCTAATCCGTTCTTGATTTTCGGAAAAGTAAAGAAATCGTTGGGATTTAGGTCCGGACTATATGGAGAATGGTCTAATAATTCGACGTTGATGTGGTGATGTGCGAACTTGTATTGCTTTGATGCAAATGATTGTATACCAATCGGCAGTAAATTCTTTGATCTTGTTGCTACATTACCTGGTTTCGAGAGATCACCTTCTTGGAAACACTTCAAGAACGGACGACTTTTGTCGGTTTTTCTCAAACGGTGGGTTATCGTTTTTTTTCAGACTTGTATGAATAAATCCAAGTTTATAACTTATCAAGCATTTCTGGGTACCATTTAAGTCCATGGTTTTGAGCTTCTATCAAATTATGTGAAATCCATTGACTGTAAAGAACTTGGAATTTTTAACATTCATATGAAAGCGTGTATAATATTTTCATACCAGTGTCCAAAGGTGTTTGTTTCAATCCCATGGTGTGTGGCATGCAGATCTCGTACAATCATTACACACTGCATCAACATTAGTAGTTACCATAGACGTTGATGAACAAGCTTCACAAAATTCGGTCTTGAGAGCGATGTATCTGTGCTAAAATTCGATAAACCAGTAGTAACTACTGCTCTTGGTTTGCACTTTATAGTCAAGAAACCAATAATGGGCTGAGAAGTCCCGGGCCTAACAAAGAAAACACGGTTTTTTGGTTCAAAATTAGCTGTATTCATCAACGTAATGTCCATCAAGAGCAACGCAATAATTCCAGCGGCGCTCTAATACTTCAATACCACTTTTGTTGAACGATTTACCTTTGTCTCAAAATAGGCCTCAGTTTCAGCGATAACCTCTTCATTCGTGCGAAATTTCTTACCGGCGAGCATTTTTTTGAGGTCTGTGAACAGCCAGTAGTCGCTGGGAGCCAAATCTGGCGAATACGGTGGATGTGGGAGCAATTCGAAGTTCAATTCATGTAGTTTTGCAATTGTTTTGATTGACTTGTGACACGGTGCGTTGTCTTGATAAAATAAAAATTTTTTCTTTGCCATATGCGGTCGTTTCTTTGCAATGTTGGCCTTCAAATACTCCAATAACTATATAATATTCACTGTTGATGGTATTTCCCGTATCAAGATAGTCGATGAATATTACACCACGCACATACCAAAATACCGAGGCCATAACCTTTCTAGCTGATTGTTGTGCTTTCGGGCGCTTTGGACGAGGTTCACCAGTTGCTGCCCACTCAGATGACGATCGTTTTGATTCCGGAGTGAAGTGATGGATCCATGTTTCATCCATTGTCACATATCGACACAAAAATTCCGGTTTGTTACGTTCAAACATGGCCAAACACTGCTCAGAATTATCAACGCGTTCTTGTTTTTGGTCAACAGTGAGCAAACACGGCACCCACTTTGAACAGAGCTTTCTCATAGTCAAATGCTCATGCAATATAAAGCCAATACGTTCTTTAGATATCTTTACGATATCAGCTAACTCACGCAACTTCACTTTTCGATCATTCAAAACGATTTTGTGGATTTTTTTTATGTTTTCTGGTGTTACCGCCTCATTTGGACGTCCACTGCGTTCTGCATCATCGGTGTCTCTACGACCACGTTTGAAGTCAGCAAACCAACGTTTTATTGTTGTCTCTGATGGAGCGGAGTCCCCATAACACTTTTCAAGCCATTGCTTCGCTTGGACGGTATTTTTTCCCATCAAGAAGCAGTGTAAAATTAAAACACGAAATTGTTTTGATCCATTGTTTTGAACATAACAAAAGTAGCGTGACTCTTAGCACAATAACTCACAAACTAATGAATAGAATATCATGAAATTTTAATAGCTGTCTTTTGAAGGTTAGTACTAACTGAGAGAAAGGTGACTGCAATAAAACTAGCGTCATCTATGTGTTAGGCCCGGGGCTTTTCAGCCCATGTGGTATAATATGGAAACCATACTATCGATGCATGTTCTAAGCAACTCTTAGCTGATGAATAGTATCATGTTTTTACAGTAGCAGTATTTTGGACACGACAACATCGAATTACAAATACACAAGTACTTTTGTAGCAGAATACCAAGATCTTGTACTGTAGATGTTCCGGCAATAACCCGATCTCAAATTATATATTCACAATGAAGAAACTTTGGATTTGGTGTATGATACAACCTGACACATTTTAATATTTAAATGTTTTATTTTGGTTTCACCAATTATTAATCTTTAATAATGGACTGTGCGGAGATATACAGTCATCGGCATATGCAAGATAATTGGTGTCGAGGTCTAACAGTAAGTATTTTAAATATATATTAAAAAGCAAAGGGAACAAGTTAGACCTTTGGGAAACACCAAAGTAATTGGAAGTGTGTACGAGGAATATCCATTATAGAAAGCACATGCTGTCCGGTTTGTCTGATACGATTTTATTAACTTCAAAGGTGATGTACAGAGGCTAACACATTCCAGCTTAGCTAACAAGAGCTTTTGATATGTGAAATCAAATGCCTTATAACATCAGTTTGTTTTTGGTGATCCGTAGTAGATGAAATATACTGTGTTATACATACTAAGTTTGTAATAGTAAATCGACGAGTAATGTACCCATGTTGATGTATAGACAAAAAAGGTTGTACATCTCTATAAATTCTGTTGTATAATATATGTTCTAGGGCTTCACCAAAATTACACAATATACTTATAGGACTCTAGTTCTCGATACAGAATTTATTCTCCTTCTTAAAGACTGGGATGATCTTAGTTGTCTTTCAAATATGTGGAAACGTAGAAGCTTCTAGTATTAAATTAACTAAAAGCGTTAGTGGGTAAGCAAAGGTATTAGCGCATCTGTTCACTATCAAACCCGAGATAAAATCTTCTCCTGAAGTTATATTCTTCGTCAAACGCAAGAAGCTAGCGATAACTTTCTTGTCTTCAATGGAAGCAATACTAAACGGAGTGTTATGGGTAGAAAGAGAAGAAGTAAACATTCTGGAAAACTCTCTAGCAAACGCGTTCACAATTGTTGATGGTTGACAAACTTTTTAATCACAAAGAAACCGGTATGTGGTGCTTGTAAGCGATAGTCGATAATATACTGCCACTACTGTATGTATGTAAATAAAGTATAACGCGAGTGTTCGCATCTTCCACCGCATTATTATTAAACGTTAAAGGCCATTCTACTTATTCACGTGTGCCTTACCTCTTCGCGCCTGCCATTCTGTAATATATAGACAAGTGAAACCCAGTCATCTGCTATGATGTCACCTGTTGTAATTGTTGTATTGTTCGCGCGAGCACAATCAAGGTCTGATGTCTAAAATAAGACGGTTTGGATCACCTTTTTTATGACTATAAAAAGCCCGACTAAAATGGTAACAGCCGCACAACATGCACGCTTCCATTATCTATTTCAGTTGACGAATTGAAGTTACGATAGGATTAGAATAGAAACAATGGCTGCTTTGTCTTCGGATATAGAGAAGAAAAATCGTCTAATTTATTTATTTGTAAGGTTACAAATAGATTACACATTCAGAGTTTAAAGCATGGTCCCACCCTTATGCCATCTGCTGGCTAAATTTGGAAATACTACTTGAAATGCGATTTCTCAGTAAATAAAAACTGCACCTGCAAAACCTAGAAGTATGTTCTATCATGTTGTTAGTCTTGACAAAAAAAAATAGCGAAGGTTTATTTAACATACATTTTATACGTACTTGCCACCTGTGAATTGACAATTTCAGTTCCCCATCCATACTCTAAACCAGCCAGTTCGTAAAGAACATTGAACGATTCAATTTGTGTAATTAACATCTGAAAAAAAAACTTGCTAATTGATTTTAATATTAGTTTATGCTCCTACTTCTCATTCACTTTCAAATTTTTGCATATGACGCCTGAAAAAGTTAGGGACCCCATCGAAACGTTACTGGATATAAAGTTTAGAATGCCCAATAAATTACACTGCTAGAATTATGAAATTACGTTACTGTTCCTTCGCGAATATGTTGTCATTAAGGAGAAATAATAATTTGTGACGAACCTTTTGAATATCTACACTTTTGTGAATATTTTCCCTAAGTCTTCTATAAAATATTTTGAATTCTGGTTTTTCTAATGTAAGCAATTTTATTAATACATTTATTGTAATTATGCGGATGAAAAGTGCCACTTTCCTGTATCTTTAGAACAGTATCATGAATTTATTAGTTGTTTAAATGCAGATATATTTAAAATTTTATTCAGTAATGCTACAGTAAGCATATGTATTTACTACGTCTTATGTATCTACACTACCGGCCAGAAGTGTTTACCCATTTGCATAATTGGAGATTCTTCAAAAAAACAATTTTTTTATTTTTCTCAAAATATTTGTATTATTAAACTGTACGGACGAGATATTTTACACTTCCTCTGTAATGCTCAGTGTGTACGTAATGAGCCAACTGGTATTAAGGTATCGAAAGTGATGCCTTTTGCGGATCAGGCACGTCAAAGCAGATGGATTAGATAACCTAGTAGTTTTCCGAAAATGTCTATTACGGCCGTCATAAAATACGAAAGTAGACATATCGAAATGAACAATTTAGTTAGTGCATTCTGCTTTAATATTGTATGCAGTGAATAGTGTCTTGTTTGGTACAAAAATGGCGGTGTGTCCAATAAGGACACCAGCAGAAGATCGTGCAATTTTAATCACGAGCAAGCGAAATAGACGAAAGACATCGTCAGAAATTGATGCCTAAGTGAATATTTTGCACCCAAAAGCAGTTAGCGTCACCACAGTAAAAAGGCGTTTGCGTCAAGGTAGCTTATAAAAAGGAATTACTTTATTACATAAAGCAAACAGAAAGAGCACAAAGACTGGAGTTTGGAAGATTGGAAGAAAGTTCTCTGGACCGACGAATATAAATATTGTGATTTAGAACTGTTTTGGCGGAAACTCTGTGGGCGATTTGGTCAAAATAGACGGTATCCTTAGGAAAGAAAGTTACAGGGAGATCAGTCGGTGAAAACTTCGTGTTCCAGCACAATAATGATCCAAAGCACACTGTAAATATATGCCGTGAGTATTTAGTATTTTAACATATTGATGAATCGCAAATTTAATCGAAAATTTATCCTTATATTTGTTAGCAAATTGTAGTTTATATCAAGGGTGACCAATTGGCTACAGGACTGTTAAGTCCAGGCTGTATCATTGAAGTTTTTGCAAAAAAATGATTTTATAAAATTAAGCACATTTGGAAAAAAATGTTACAAAGATTACTTTTCCAAGAATGCAATTGAGGACCACATACGTCTTCAACCACCTCAATTTCTCAATATACTAAAACCCGCCATTATTTCTATTTTCCTATGACCTCAATAGTATTATGACTTAGCCACTTCTAATCTACATTGGTAACTACAATAGTAGCATTAAGAAATTTGGTGTTAGGTGCAAAACTGTTTTTAAAATTCCTTTTAATGTTTTAGAAAAAAAATTAAAGCAGACAGGAGTTTTCAAATTGTAAAGATTATTTTTTTTATAAAAGCAACATTTAATAATGGACAATGGTGTAGTTGGCAATAATTACAGTTTTTGCTATTAGCGCCATCTATCACAATCTACCGAAATACGATACTTGCTTCCCCAGTTTAACCAATTGAACGAATTTAAGAATGCTCCCTTTTATAAGCACAATAACGTACCATTAAATATAGATTGAGATTTCCACCATTAGGACTTAAGATGAGGATATCCTATGAATTTTACCTTGAATACTTAGCTATGAAAATTAACTAATCGTTCTGCGACAAAAGTAAATATGTTGTTAGATTACGCATTGGTAATTAGCATCGACGTTCGTGTATATCAAATTTTAATTACATCTTTACATGTGGGATTTACGTATTAGACGCTCTTAACACTAGTTAATTCATTCTTGGTCTAATCTTCAATGTTTTTAATACTTCTTTCTTTTCTTACAGCACGCGAATGCAGTAAAAGCGCAAGCAGCTGAATACGTTCAAAAGAAACAAGCGAAGAAAGTCATGACCAGATCCCTAACCGGATCGTTAGTTCAAGCCCAAACCCTACAAGAAATTGCGGATGTTAAATTCCTTGCCAGCGCTAAAGCTGGAACATTTTTTGCTAGGTAAGTGTGCTAATATTACTTACATATTATTATTAATGATTTTGAGTCTCATTCACAATGTTAGTATAAGATGATAAACGGAAGAACATGGAATAATGTTATATATGAGATACGGACTTTTTGACCCGCGAAACCCTTTTAACTTTATAGTTTTACGTTTTTCCAAATGAAAGTGCCGGTTGATTGATATGAGGGGAGATCCAGAAGTTCGTGGAATGGGGTGGATGGAGTGAGGATAGGGGCGCTCGCTAGCTGCATTCTAATTGGCGACTCAGCATTAGTATATAAGTTAAGTTGCAGCCCTATAGCGTCAGTCGTTTAGCAATAGTTGCCTGCTAAACAAGTCAATCCGGAAGAGAACTCAAACTATGGAGGAAATTGAACACCGTGCTGTGATAAAGTTCCTTACAAAGCAAGGAAAGAACGCTCAAACCATATTGAATGAAATGGAAACCGTTTATGGAGAACAGTGCCCTAGTAAATCAATGATTTATAAATGGCATGTTCTTTTTAAACATGGTCGGGAGTCGATTGAAGACGACCCCCGTTCAGGACGGCCAGTTGAGGCCACCACATCAGACATCGTCGAAAAAGTGCAAAAATTTCTACTGCAAGATGCCCGTTAGAAGAAAAAACAATTATTTGCAATAGTTGGAGTATCAGATACCATTATTTTGCGTATCCTACACGACCACCTGGGTATGACAAAAGTCAGTGCAAGATGGGTACTGAGAATGCTCACGCCGCTGCAGAAACAGCAGCGCGTCTGTGCGTCCAAACAATTTTAGGAGCTGTGTGGAGACAAACCTGCACAGATTTTGGAGCGGATTGTTACCGGAGATGAAACATGGGTTCATCACTTTGAGCCTGAGTCCAAACAGGAGTCCATGCAATGGCATAAAAAGGGGACACCACCGCCAAAGAAATTCAATGTGTCAGAATCGGCTTGAAAGTTGATGGCTACTGTATTTTGGGATTGTGAGGGGATATTATTGATTGATTACAAAGAAAAGGGTAGGAGCATAACCGGAGAATGTTACGCAGCGATATTAGAAAAATTGAAGGAGACCATCAAGGAAAAACGTCGAGGAAAATAGAGCAAGTGGTGTTGCTCTTGCAAGACAATGCGCCGGTTCACAAGAGCAAAGTTGCAATGGCTGCTCTGCACAAGCACGGCTTTCAATCAGTACTCCCTCTTCCCTACAGTCCAGACCTGGCACATAGTGATTTTTATTTGTTCCCCAGTTTAAAAAAAGACTTACGTGGAAGAAAGTTTTCCGACGACAATGAGGTAAAGGAGGCAATTTTGGCCCATTTTGAGGCGAGGGATAAAAAATATTTTTATGATGGTTTAGAAAAATTAATTCATAGATCTAATAAATGTATTGTGCTTAAGGGTGATTATATTGAAAAGGAAAAATAGATTTATTGTTTCATTTTATTTAAAACCCTTTCATTCCACGAACTTCTAGACCTCCCCTCGTATTTATAATATGAATATGTAAAGAAAACAATAAGAGCACTATTCAACTACACTGACATAAAACTAGTAGAAAAAAGGCTGTAATGAAAGGACTCTACAGTAAGTCTGTTACGTTCTCCTGGTTTGAAGAACAACGCCGCTGTAGCCTGCTCGTAATTTCCTAAATTACTTGACCAATACTTACTTGTAGAGTATGTTCGCTTATTTACTAGAGGAGAGGTTGTACAGTGAAACTCAATGCGCATGCGCAAAAAAATATATTTAAAAATGAAATGGTTACACGGTTTCCACTCTTGCCTATGTACATGTACGATGTACGTAAGATATATAGATTTGCAATAATTGCAGTTATTCGAGCTCTCTTATACATGTAATGTACATTAGCATTTGTATATGTATTTTCATTGATAGCAACATAAAGTAATGCCTCAGCATGTACGTTGCAACGCTATGTCTTAATTCTGTTTAAAAGGTTAAACTCTTATATGCTTCCGCTGAAGCTTTGTCAGAGGCATGTACTAATGCCTCTATCTGTTTGCATGCACCACTACCTTTTATAGGGAGCCAACCCTATTTATTTCTTAAATTTATAAGCGCACCTCGGTGCTATGCTTATTTATATGTCCCTTTCCGGGAGCCTAATATACTTTCCTTGTTTTAAATTTGCCTAAGGGACTTGGCCCTGTATTATTGGCATGTATTTGTACTTGACCAAATACGTTTGTTATATTCACATTTATAGGGGAACCCACCCTATCTCTTAGAGCTTGAACGCCTGGTCGAGGGCGACAGTAGCGATAATAGCCGATCTCAATACAAAAGTAATGTCACAGCTACCCAGGCGTTCTCGTTTGAAATATTACGCTATGTGCAATCTTTAGCTCTATACTACTGCGCCCCAAAGAAGGGAAAAATCCAGTAACCAGCAAATGTGCGAACTGTGCACCGACAAGTAAAACGGAGCGATGATGCCGACATTACATAAGAAAACTGGTCCGGGACACTCGTCCGCTACGACGAGCAACTAAATGAAAAATTTCTAAGTCCCGATACGACAAGGACCGAACAAACGTACAAAAGACAACGGGCGCTGCGGCCGCAACGACCGTCAGCAAGAAGCGGAGTGATCGTACTTGTAGAGGAGGTCTATACATGCGCGCCGACAATCTCGCCAAAATAATTTCCGACACAAACTTAACTGAAGACTAAAAATATGTATAGACGACAATGGACACAGTAGCCTCGACGTACGATGATAGAAAATCGAGAATTTATACTTATTAAAAAAATCTATACGTGTGGTCCGACGACGTACCAAATGACTCCCGCCAGAAATAAATGTATAGACAACGTCCTCGACGATTCCCGCCAAAACTAGAAAAACTTAGAAATCTCTAATAAACTTACGACGACGTTACTGTACACGTTACGACGAGGCACGAAAGGTGACCGAGAGTGCACGATCGCTAATACCTCGACTGTCGCGCGGGAGACGACTGCCTATGCTTGTGTACCTTAAATTTCAAGAAAACTCCCATTACATATCCGACGACGTTGCAGTGAATGATTTCTAATTAGGCAGTTTTAGCTAGCGTAATGCGAATGGCTGACTTGCATACATATATAATGCGTAATGTACATACATATTAAAATAAAATTGGATATAAGAGAGCAAAATAAATAAATATAAGAATGAAAATAAATAAATATAAGAATGAAAATAATATAATATTCTAAATGAAAATAATAATGCAAAGAAGATAAAATACATAATAGTAAAAAACTTACAAAACACAAAAGACAATGTTAAGTCCTTAACAAGGTCAAATGAAAAACGAATATTAAAAAAAATCTATTGCAAAAAAGGATTATAAACTTCAAGCTGAACTTTACTTTTCGGAATGTAAATTAGCAATCTAAAAACAAGGAAAGGCGGCCCTTGTAATTAATTTTTTCAGATATGATCCGGAAAAACTCATACTTTTGTTTGTTGTAGTAAAATATGGAAGAGATTCAAATGGTTTCCAGAAATATATTTTATGCATACATATGTACATATACACTACGGCTCAAAAGTATTTAGACACTCTCACTGACAGCAAAAATGTATAAAAACTCAGCAAAAATGTTAATAATATTTATTTTTTATGTACAGATACACGTACATGAATAAAAATATATTAAATAAACGTGAAAATTAAAACATTTAATTTAAATTTTGCTTTCTATGTGACCTCCTCTTGATTTAATAACTGCAGCACACAATCGAGGCATTCTCGCAATAAGTTTTGCCAGAGTTTCTTGTGTTATTGAGGTCCAACTCGATTGCGATTTGTTCCACACGTCAGTAGCTGATGTCGGAGCCGATTTCCGTATTTCCCGATCTAATTCTTCCCATAGTAACTCGATTGGATTCAAGTCGGGGTTCTCGGGAGACCATTCCATAATTTTG
Organism: Trypoxylus dichotomus; assembly: GCA_023509865.1. Lineage (NCBI taxonomy): Eukaryota > Metazoa > Arthropoda > Insecta > Coleoptera > Scarabaeidae > Trypoxylus > Trypoxylus dichotomus. Next base: position 11,569,134 of record CM042082.1, read on the forward strand.
AGAGTTCCTTCCTCTTGGAAATGGCGTAAATAGTCTTTACATAATTTAGAAGAATGTTTTGGGTCATTATCTTGCTGGAAGATAACATTTTGACCCAAAAGTCTAATTCCGGAAGGTATTGCGTGGTTCTCCAAAATTTCGCGGTAGCCTTCTTTTTTTAATATACCGTCAATTTTCACAATGTCCCCTACATTAGTGCCAGCAAAACAGCCCCAAATGATGATAGAACTTCCACCATGCTTCACGGTAGCAGCAATACACTCTTCTCTGGCACGTTCATCCACAGATCTTCTTACGCATATGCGTCTTCGCGTTCCGAACAGCTCAAATTTGGACTCATCCGTCCATAGGACGTTGCTCCACTCTTCTATGGTCCAGTGCTGGTGTTTACGAGCCCATTTAAGTCGCTTTTGCTTGTTTTGTTTGCGTAATAATGGCTTTTTCATCGCAATACGTCCATGGAGCCCGGCTTTCTGTAGGCGACGTTCGACTGTAGAAACACTGACTAGTTTTTGACGACCAACATTTGATTCTGCGGTGATTTCCGGGGCTGTTTTGCTTCTATTTAACTTGCTGGTAACCACTATTCTGCGATGATCTGCAGATGTTGTCGCTTTTGGCCTTCCACTCCGTCTTTTATTAAGAAAACTGCCAGTTTCCCGATATTTTTGTACGTTATAGTCAACCGTAGCGTGGTGTATTTTAATTTTTTTGGCAATTTGTCGATTACTTATGCCACTTTTATGGTAAGCTATTATAAGCGCACGTACTTCCGTACTAATTTCTCTTCGCGGGGGCATTTTAAAAAATTGTCACACGATATTTCGCTCACAACGTGAATAGAGTAAATACCACACTGCAACTGACCATAGGTTACAGATTTCACTATAATCTTCTAGGAGGGTAATTTAAACATTACTACCTACAATCTAACAGATGACTAAATTTACCCAGTAAATTCAGAGGGATTGTTATTGTAATTGCACCGCAATGAACAGTTTATGGTAATCCGACCAAGTGCAGGTAAATGATAGTAAACCTTATGCGATATAATGGGTGTTTATCTTACTGAACTACATTTTAAATACGTGTTTCATTTAGTTATAATGTTTTTTTGGTAAACATAATACTATATGAATAATCCATGAAAACAGGGGTGCCTAAACACTTTTGAGCGGTAGTGTATATATATATCTTCACTTTCGTTCGCTGCCATATAGTATCGAGGAATTTACATGGCCTTATCCAGTTGCATTGTGTCCGGTGATTCTGATAAAATCTACCAAGGTACCAAATTCTATAAAAATTGATCCCTTATTGTTCGAAAACTTTAGCTGTTAAGTTTTCTGCTCCTCGTCAAACAAATTAAAGCTTACTGCCTCCTAAACATAAGCAGTATATCCTCTTTAATTAAGAAAACTCAATTTGACGGCCCCTTTTATTAATTAACATCCGACTATTTACAAAACCTTTTAAAATATCATCCGTTTGGACTCCGTGCTCTCAGGCGAACCTTTTATCGTGACATTTAAACCAAAAAGAAGAATCTAAATAGGAACAGCAGACAGTTTAAAGTTTGCCTCAGCGCTGCGCCACAATCGACACAAAAGCGTCTCCTCCTATTGAGAACGATGCGAAATGATTTATTTTAAATCCTCGCGTTAGGGGCCAAAGTCCGTTGTGGGAGCTCCCCTAACGCGCGGACGTGACATAAAACCGAATTGTTACCGAAAACAACTTTTGTCGGTTGTTACTGGTGTATCTACGTAACTTTTGGTCGAGACAGACTTGTATTGGTGCGATGTTTGTATCTCGAGACCTCCCCGCTTCTGAAGTAAACTATTTCGAATCCGCAGTACGACGCCAGATGTAGATATTGGTAGGGATCTGTGTATATAATGCCGGTATTGAGAAGGAGAGATGATTTACGAAGGGATTTAAAAGTTAAATTGAATTTTGAATGTGACAAGTGGAGTGAATGGGAATACGCCACTAAAAGGCAAGAGAAATATCACTCTCGATTAAAGAAGAAACCGTATTAAAGGTGTTTGAAATTTGAAGTTACCTTTTAAATTTCTCACAATTTATAGCAGTACTTGCAAGTTAAATTAACATTAATGTTAATATTAAAGCACTGTTGGTACTGGTAATAATAAAATTACGATTTCCCTGTATTTCACCAACGTTCTAAATTCCTGAAAAATTATCAGTCACGGTAGAATTTGAACCCACGAACTCTACTTTACCAGCGTATTGTGCTACTAATTGCACCACGAGACTAAATGTGAGTTCAAATCGCTTTGTATACCCAGATGTCACAACGTCTGTATATATATATGTATCTTGTTATTCTCTCGGATTTTGTGCCGCGTTTGGCGTTGGTTGGCGGGACAAAACCCGAGAGAATAACAAGACATCCTTCACCCGCGAAAACATACGTTACACTACATACTCTAGGGTGACAGAATAAAATAGACACCAGGTAAAGCGGTATAAATATGTAAACAGCTAAATTCTAAGAACGAATTAAGAATGACGATTGTAAGGACTGTGTGTACAATTCACAGGTATGAACGAATTAAGAACTTTCTCTTGTCATTAGGGTAGGGGTAGATGTATCGGAAGGAATTCGTCATAGTTTAGTATCGTTACAACTATGCCTCGCTTACAAGGTTCGAGTCATATTAGCGACTTCACCCGGGGTCGCATCGTTGGCCAGAGTGAACGCTTCGCAACGTGAAATAAGTAAATTTTTAAATATTCCGTTGCCCACAGTTAACCGCGTGATTACACAATTTAAACGCAAGGAAAAAGCAACATTGGAGCCGAGACCAGGTCGTGCCGGACCTTCTGAAAGAAGTAAAAGGGTGCTTGTGCGCGAAGTGTTAAGAGAACCGCGAAAAAGTACATACAGCTGAGCTTGCGGCAACTTTACAGAAAAGTCAGCGCACCGTTCTGCGATACCTCCACAGTGTGGGGATGTATAAAAGGGTGGCAAAGAAAAAACCTCTCCTTACGGCGCTTCAAAAACGGTGCCGAATGGCTTGGGCAATCGAAATGCGAACGAAGACCGAAGAGTTTCGGCGGTCATTTTTTCAGACGAAAGCAGATACTGCCAATTCAGTGATAGTGGTCGTACGTGGGTATGGAGACGTTCGCCAGAGCAACTGGGCGACAAATTTTTGCATCAGACGGTGAAATACGGCGGTGTGAACATTATGGTGTGGGGCGCGATACGGTATGGTGGAAGATCGCAGTTAGTGATCTGCGACGGAAATATAAATGCAGCAAAATATATCCAAATATTAACAGAAGGACTACTATCGATATTCGACAACGCCATTTTATCTAAAGGAGACGCCACTTTTATGGAGGATGGAGCACTCCGCCGCAAAGCAAGAACAACAACCACATGGAAAGAGAAACAGGGGATTCGGATTTTACCATGGCCAGGCCAATCACCAGACATGAATCCGATAGAAAATGTTTGGCACATAATCCAGACAAATATGGCGAAACGACCCCGAAAACCCAGCAATAAGGAAGAACTCGTGGCAGCCACAGAAGAGTGGTTAAATATTCCAGAAGACGCCATTAATCATTTAATAGATTCTATGCCACGACGACCCGCAGCACTTCACGCAAGTAAAGGTGGATCGAGAAAATGTTAGCCTAATTTAATAATTTTAAAATATTTTGTATATATAACGGGAATAGAATCTTTTTTTTAATTAATAGGTGTCTATTTTATTCTGTCACCCTAGTGTATATATATCTCAGCAGACACAATATTATTAAGGGCAAGTTCCTACTAATTCAGTTTATATTAACACTAATATGAAAAAAAAGAAAAGAGTACAATAAAATAATAATATAATAAATTTATTTCTGCAAAATTATGTCTTCTAAATGTGTTTCGCATTTTGCTGGCACTGTTCTAGATGTGAGGCACACTTTTCGAGGACAGCTCGGTACACATTCTCTGTAATAGCTAGTTTCGGCGAAGTGGGGCAAGTTACAGTTCACTGCGGAGAACAACGTGGAAGGGTGATACTGATGGAGGAATGTTTACACATAAAATAGGAATTTCCACTAAATCACAAACTGGGTGGCATCCATTAAATATTAGAATCACTAGACATGTTTTCACACTTGTTTCAGTCAAATGAGTATGGCGTGCGGAATAAATATTTTTTTAATGACGAAAACGATCCCTCCACATCGAGTACTATATTTTCAAATTTAAAGTAATCCTTCTGACAACTTAACTTTCGACGCACCTCACAAATTTGTCTTCCGCCGTACATAAGTGTGACTGAACATTTTCAATAATAGAATCCACAAACGACATCGAATCATTTTGTAATTTTTCAATTCCCTCCGCTAGTCCATAGTAGTTCTTGCGAATACTTTCTAAATCACATTTTACCTGACTATCTTGAAACATTTCCTGTCTCGGATCGAATTGTACTACCTTCTTTACATCATCAAAATGTTCGCAGTAGCAAAACCCAGACCGTAGCCTTTAAGCATGGTCCTCAGCGCGTAGTAATCGGCTGTGGTGGTTCGGATACTTTGGGACACTGTTCGTGAAGTGGTTTTGTACCTTTTGGCAACTTTAGAAGTACTGTCTTCGTATGAGCAGTAAAGCATTTACTCGTAGATAAAATTTAGGGACCAATTGCGCCACAAGGCTTAAAGTTTAGATTGCCACTCTCTTCTTTAAGAAATCGGCCTAAGGAAGGCATGTTTGCAGCATCGTCACTGACAAACATTAAAAGTTGGGTTGTTAAAACCTGAAATTTGCTCAATGCCTTAACACGATTTTTAAAATGTCATCGTTAGTACGTTTTGCAACTCTTTTAGACGCAAGTAAGATAGAGAATGACGGTGCAAACTCTTGCATTATACGTACCACCACATTCACCATAGAGTGTTTTTGCCGATCGGTTATTTCGTCCACACATAACTACAATTTTTTATCTTTCAATTCTGTTTTAAATTCTTCTTTCAACATAGTCACGAACAGATGGGATAAAATTCCTTAATGATGCTCATTTTGATCATGTATAATCCGAATACTTGCTCCAGAAGGAAACAAGACTAGACAACTAGATTCTCAGTGCTGTACGCTTTACCCCTCCACGTTGTTTTTTGTACAGCGCTGAAAGTTGCCCCTGTTTGCCAAGACTATTTATCAGTAACCCTAGTATTTCAGGTGAAGGTTTCGTATTTGCATAATACTTACCTCTGCGAACTGTGGGTGTAGCCATACTTGTGGTTTACAAAATCGACGACTACCACCACTCAAAGGTGAACAATCAACAGAGAAGTGATAGATGACAAACAATAGCGAAGAAATGGGAAAGAATAAACCTCAGATAGTTTCAAGTATACATACATCTCAAATACTTTCCAGTAATGCCAGTGTTAGTGATTTAAAATGCGCCACCATCACGACATCTAAATATTATATATCTATTTCTTCGTTAAGGAAGCGTCCTGTGTGTACTGACAAGCACTCACAAAGACCAATCGAATAATACTGAATAAGTGTGCTTTGATACGGGTACTCAATTCTCCGTGCCGCGCGCTTCGCCCCTCCACGTTGTTCAGACCGGATATTTAGCCGTTTTTAAGGTGGCGTTAAAATTAATTGCTTTTTATACCATGAGGTGAAAGATATCAAAGAAAAATAGTAAATATTTCTAATTTTGAAAATTGACTTCAAGATATACTTTCAAAATCTTCAGTACCTCAACACCTGTTTCTATGAACTTCAGGCAATGTTGGCTGATATGTAAATTCACGTCGTTTGCGTAAGCGAGCATCGGTTAACTGAAGACGGCTTTTAAAAACATAGTGGAAAAAAATATTATTGTAATTTACGGAATTTAGTCCAAATTTATTTATCACTGGTTTCTTTACTTACATAATTATAAATATGCGGAAAACACGGCACTATTAATCTATTACTGCGACATTTTGGCCATAAAAGTTAATACCCAGGGTATAGAGGTAATAAATCAATAGTCTGCCGCTAAGTCTGCCTTCGACGACCTTGACTCCAGACAAATTTAGCCCGAGCAATCGATGCAAAAGTTTCATTCGTGACTGACGGAATTACTGTTTTTATCACTCCCAATGTATATACATAGAATATACTATAAATTATACTCTTACAATGCTCTAACAAATAAATTCAAATAATTATAATATGTAAGGAATTAAATTTAATATACTGAAATACTGTGAAAATTTTCATCATTATTCATGTGCGCATTTATAATTCCTGTTTTCATTTCAGAGACAACGTCTGCAATTTCATTCAATGGTGCAGACAATCCTTACAAATCCTCGAGTGCCTTTTGTTCGAGTCTGACGACTTAATCTTGAGAAAGAATGAGAAACACGTCATCTTGTGCCTTCTGGAGGTTGCCAGGAGAGGTGCGAGGTAAGGAGCAGCAATTGTTCGACAGAACTATGTATATATTAAGTTCAAAAAATATTACAAGTAAAAAGAGTTTGCATACATTTACGGCTTTAATCTTGGCAAATGTCTCTTTCTAAGCCTTTTTTTAATAACAACTGCAAGGACTGTGTGGTTGTATAGGGTGGCGCAGGGGAACGGGAAATTTTGAACGTTACAGTTGTCAGCACTGTAGAGCCGGCAGTTGTTCGTAACGTCGCACAATTGTTGTGAACGCATTGCCATTTAGTAATCATGGATCGTTGGACTGGTGCGGAACGTGCAGTAGCTGTGAGAGCGTTTTATAAAAATGGTGATAGTGCGACTGCCGCGCAGAGAATATTTCGACAGCATTACCAGCTTGGACGTCATGCGATTACAACGTGGGTGCGTAATTTTGAAGAAACAGGATCTGTCTTGAAAAAGAAAGCTCCAGGTGGTATTCGAACGGTATGTGCCCCAGCGAACATCGAGGCTGTTAGAGCTGCAATCGAGAGAAGTCCTCGCCGCTCCGTTCGACAGCATGCATCTACGCTAGGGATTAAGCGACGAAGCTTACAAAGAATACTGCACGAATTACATTTCCATCCCTATAAGTTGCAGATTGTGCAACAATTACATGAACGAGACCCAGCGTCACGTATGGAGTTTAGTAGGCAGATATTGACTAAAATTAACGAGGACGCGAATTTCGTTGGTAACATATAGATATCAGACGAAGCCCATTTCCACCTGAACGGTTTCGTAAACAAAGAGAATTTTCGTTATTGGGCCCAGGACAATCCTTGTGAGTTACAGCAGCGACCACTACATAGCGATAAGGTCACAATATGGTGTGCTGTATCATGTCATGGTGTTATCGGCCCTTATTTTTTTGCACGTGGGGATGGTAGTGCAGCGACAGTAACATCCGCTCGATATGTTGAAACGTTTCAAACATTCTTTACACCGAGACTGTACGAGCTTAATCTTAACATGGAAAACATGTGGTTTCAGCAGCCACGTCACACACTGCTCGACATTCGTTGGCAGCAGTTCATCAATTGTTTGGAAGACGCATTATTTCACGTAACGGTGACATTGAATGGCCTGCGAGATCCCCTGATCTTAGTGTGTGCGACTTCTTCCTGTGAGGATATCTTAAAGGCAAGGTGTACCGTACACGACTTGCAACAATCCATGAACTGAAACATTCAACAAGAAATCACTGCCATTCCCCAAGATTTGCAACACCGCGCATTCCAGAGTTTTCATAACAGGCTGTTAGAGTGTGAACGCCGAATGGGAGGGCATCTTTCCGATGTCATCTTTAAAAGTAAAGAGGCACTTTTGGACATTTTGATTGTAAAAACATAAATGGCATGCTGCATACATGCACTTTCGTTAATAAATTACTAGTTTTATGAATTTATTCGTGGAAATGACGTTATTTCAAAATTTCCCGTTCCCCTGCGCCACCCTGTATAATTCGCAGGTATAGTTGTAAACTCCACTCACACAAATTTATTAATTATTCGGAACGCAGCGTTTCAAGACAATGGGAGTCTACTCCACATGCTCTTGAAACCCTGCGTTCCGAATAATTAATAAATTTGTGTCAGTGGAGTTTACTGCTATACCTGTAAAATTTTTTCAACATTGAAATTAAAAGATTTTAGCAGCGGTTAGGTTATCATCTGGTTGGACCCTCAAAAGTGTATCGTTAAAAAAGTACGCACAGAAAAACTGATAATTTCAAGATAGTACCAGTTACTGATTGTATATATAAATATCGCATTTCTAATAAAATACATTAGTAAGGCGCATCTCGCTGACATGGACTGGTTTATTAATGTTGGACAGTTCTTGAGGAATTATATTCCATTCCTCTCCGATTGTAATTTATGGTTTTTGAATTGTTCTCAATGGTATATTTTGTGTAGCAATACATGTTTTCAAAACCTCCCAAACCTGTGCGAATAGTATCTTTAATTGGCTGGCCACTCGTTTTTCTCTGTCAACTTCGTCAAACCAGTTATTCACGATATTTGCTCGTTGGGTACGAGCATTGTCATCCATACAAATGAATCATTCTCCACCTGCTGTTACACAAGAAAGAACAGTAGATCGCATAATCTCATTCAGGCCAGCGCTTGAACAAATTGTGGGTTAGTGCGTGCGCCGGGTTTGCGTCATATTATTATAGCGAGGATCCTAGGGCCTCTACCGCATCTCGCATTTCGATCTCTATTCGTCTCTACCTTTCCAAACTTCTTCTTTTATTGCTCTGTTTCTCATGGCTTTCTCGATCCGATCCCTTCATAATTTACAGCTTTCTTTGCTCATTTATCTTCACTCATTCTGTGTACATGTCTATACCATACTAGTAATAGCTCTTCCTGTTCTTCGTCGCATCTCTTCGTTTCTTACATCTTCCAATTTTAATGCCCCGCGGACTCTTCTCAGGAAGTCCATTTTGATGGTGTCTACATTCTTTTTATTGCTGTTTGTCATCTGCCAGCTCTCGCCATCGTATACTAGAATGGATTCCACGACGGCTTTATATATTTTTATCCTTGTTTCTAGTCACAGCAAGGAATTTAAAGCCTGGATTGCTTAACATTTTATTTCGTATGTCTATTTTCGATGTGCCTTTCTCACTAAGATGTTTCCTAGGTATTCGTACTGGTTGGTTCTTATTTCTCTAATTTGCACATCCTCGTGGTCATCGTCGTCTTTCTTATGTTTATTGTTAGTCCCCAATGTTCGTATTCTTGTTTCAGATTTCTAAACATGTAGTTGATATCCTCTGCATTACAAGCTATAATTACTTGATCGTCTGCGAAATAAAGACTTGTGAGACAGTGATCTTCCATCTTAACTCCCGTTCTTTCCGTTTCTTTTTCTCCAATTACTTAAAGCTTCCTGAATATAAATTTCAAGTAATGTAGGGGAAATACTGCATCCTTGTTTCAGTCCCTTATCTATGGGAAATGGTTTTGATCTGCTTACGCCTATTTTGATTATGCTCTGTACATCTTTATATAAATTCCATATTGCATTGATGTATCTGGTATTGAGACCTACCTTGTTTAAAAACTTTTTTAAGGGTACCTTATAAAAAGCTTTTTCTAGGTCTACAAATACTAAGTGGGTACTTGTTGAATCTCAAATATATTGTCCATGCATGACCGTCCCGCACGGAAGCCGTTTTGCTCTTCTATTTTCTGTAAGCCATTTTCTGTTTTTTTGCTTAATATGCGACCGTACAGTCTTCCCATTGGGCTGATTACACGTATTCCTCTGTGATTCTGGCACTTAGTTTTGTCTCTCTTCTTACATATTGAACTGATATAGCCCAGGTTCCAGTCTTCGGGAACTTGTTCTCCTTGTAGACATCTATTAATCTATACCGTTATCGACTTGCGTCCTTTTAAAATACGTCTATTATCTGACTGCGATATGAATGTACATAGTTTCATTACTGAAAAAACCTCCTTTTATTATGATACCAGTTGATACGCCATATTCTACCCGCTCTTTCATGCTCTGCAGTAAGAGATGTGGACACCAACGAATTTTGGAATTATAAGCCAGAGCTATGCAAACGATTTTTTGTTATTTCTATTGATACTAGCATTTCAGTGGCAACAGCGAATTCACCTGGGAGCTAGATTGCATTGAGAGTGTGATTTTTTACGTACCAGATACGACTGGCACCGATTGTTTCTTGGTGTTGTTGATGCTAATCAATTTTGCCATTATCTTCATGGAGCATTGGAGTTTCCACAAAGCGATTCTAAGGATTCGAAGTGACACTATTATTCACTCATAGGCCTGCTACAACACCTGCACTGTTATGTTCTTCTACTTTTCAATCGATCTATGACCTTCCAAACTCGTATCCATCTTGAGGAGTAGCGGTGTATTTTCATTTAGAACGATACTAATCATAGCGATAGCTCTTAGAACCCACTTTGTAACATGCGACAACTCGTTAAACCATATCTGTATGTTCGGTTTCTTGTGTGAGAAAATTTAGTTTATAGAAACATTTGTAGATGTTACGACTATTACTTTCTTCAGTTATGTGGAATAACCGGAAGGCCTCAAACTTTTAGAGATAGAGTGTATCTGTAAATTTGGCGGATCTGCTAATTTGAATTCTATATACATATGTACATCTACCTACACACATTACGCATAATCCTACTATGTTATTAGACATTGCACCACTCGATTTTTTCCTTTTTACATGATCTAAAACAAAAGGTTTATTCGTATCATCTACCACATGATACAGAACCAATAAATGAACTGGATGAACTGCAAGCCATCAATAATGCCATGTCATTTGATCTTAGATCTTTATATGCTAATCGAATATTCGTTACAAAATTAATAGCAATGATTTTTTTCCTTTTGTCAACTCCACCATGATTGTTAAAATAGGTCGACCATTCAGAAAAAATGAATAACGCCATAATTTTTCCATTCTACACAACTTTGGCATACCGTGAACGGAGAAAGTATCTTATCTGAAACGGAAATAGTTTTTTCTCAACTGCTAAGACTTCTTGATTTTAGAAAATCGAAAGCAAACTAAAAATAAGCTTCAGGCCAAACAGGACTTATCACTTAACTTAAATTCAAATTCAAAACTTTCTTGTCCATAATACATGTTGTCAGCTCCATCCGTGGACATACTGTATATCCCTACAGTTGTCAGCGATTTTGCAAATTCTTTTCATATAGGTAGAGACCGGATTATATGCAAAGTACATATATTTTATTTATTGATTATATTTTACGTCTATTTGTAGATGTCTTACACTGATTAAAGTTAGTTAACGCTAATTAATTTTAATCAGTGTAATACATCTACATATAGATGTATAATATAATCAATAAATAAAATATATGTACTTTGCATATAATCCAGTCTCTACGTATAAATAATAAAGGCTTAGACTACTCGGAAAATATTTCTTTTTTTAATTCAAACCGGTGTTCTCCGAAAATAATTAGTAATTCTGTAAGTTTAAAAAATAATCGATATTTCTTTGTATTGAATTATTTGTTAGAATTAAATTCAATAGCTTCATGAAATTTAAATTAGTTCCCATATAGCTTCCTATAGTAATCCTGTAGCGCTTATCCATTTAACCCGTACATAAATTGCAGGTTAGATACGCTTTTTTTCCCTTCAGATTTGGCATGTTGGCACCGATGCTCGTGCAGATGGAAAGGCAGATCGATAGGGAGATAGCGGCCGATCAGCGTGCGCTCGGCCAGCATAACGGCGATGAAAACGAAAACGGCCTAGACGACGATAGCGACAGCGAAATGGAGGACGAACAGCTGATGCTCACTTACGGTCCGCTACCGCAGATCGTCACCAACGATCTCAAGAGCTTAGACGAAATGGTAAGTGACCGTCTCGTCGGCGCGACGTCTGCCGACTATTCGTACTTTCCGGTCGGATTTCCGGAATTTCCTTTCAGGATTTAACGCGTCTGGCGCTAAACGAATTTGTCTGGACGCGCTGATATACACTGAAAACCGTGAATGTCTGTACTTAGAAATTCAGGTACACCAACCATGTTTGCAATGAATTGTACGAAAATAACAATTGTCAAATTTTGAGGTTATTTAAATACATTTTCTTGGTAATATAACATTTTAATAAACGATGCATTTGGAAATCTAATCATGGGTGATTGCAACCAACAACATTATACAGCTGTGGCCATATGTATTGGCCACCCTTTTTTTGTTTTTTATTCCGACGAATATATAAGAAATAAAAGAAAATTGATCGATGAAAATGTTTCATTGTGAGTGTATACAGATATATACAGATATTGCTTAATATTTGGTAGCTCCTTCCTGGGCTTTTATCACCGCACGAATTCGTCGGGGCATACTGCTCACTAAGTTGTAGCACTGTTCGGGGGTTCGGGAATTTTATTCCACTCTTCGAATGTTTTTGTTTTTAAGCATTGCTTTGTGATAGATGAGTATTTAGCTACATTTCGCTTTAAAATGTACCATAAATGCTCAATTGGCGATAAGTCCGGGGATTGTACCGGCCATTCCAGGACCCGCACGTTATTTTCCTCGAACCAGCGCATTCCTCCGCGAGATTTATGGCACGGTGCATTATCTTGTTGGAAGTAATACTCTGGCTCATCATTATCGAATAATTTTAACGCACACGGTTCCAGAACTTCTTCCAACATGTCGATGTACGTCCGACTGTTCATTCGGCCCTCGCAGACGAACAGTTCTCCGACGCCTGTTGCACTCATGGAACCCCAAACCATTATGGTACCACCCCCAAACTTGACAGTCGGGATGATACAGTCTGGATGGAAGGCCTCTCCTCGCCTGCGTCGCACGTATTGAGGCCCAGGTTTACCACAAAGTTACCAACAAAAACATGAATACTGTTACATTTTGGAACCCATTAAAAAGAATAAAAACACTGTAGATACCAGGAATTGAATACAGAATACCGCAAATACAATAATTATGTATTACTTACCTCAATATTTGACTCATCCGTCCACATAACATTGGCCCAATTGTCAATGGTCCAGTCGCGGTGACTTTTAGCCCACAGCAGTCTCTTTTTCTTTTGTTGCGGAGACAACCGTGGTTTATGTCGAGCTTTGTATCCACCTAAATTTAATTCACAAAGGCGTCTTCTAATCGTGCGAGGAGAAATAGCAACATTATGCAGCCGGAAAAGCTCACTGGAAAGCTGTTTAGACCCTTTTTTCCGGTCTCGCAAAGACATCCGCTCTAAGACTCGCTCATCTCTGCTAGTTGTCTTCTTTTTTCGACCAGTTTTCGGTTTGTTTGTCAAAGATCCACTCTCTTTGTATCGTTTTATCGTCAATCTAACTGTCGATCGCGCACATTTCACTTGTCGGGCAATAGCAGACACCGACAACCCTTGCTTTTCTAACACCACAATTTGTCCTCGCTCTACCTCCGTCAATTCGCGTGTTTTCGGCATTACTTTTTACTGTATACTATCGTATTACACAGACAAAATCACAGACACAATATCTTTACTCTAACTAGCTCAACCTTACTCTTACAACTTTTAAGAAAGGCTGAAGAAATATTCAGAAATTACAATCATACGTCTATTTTCTAATTTACTCAGAATGGCCTACAATAAACCATTAAACCCTCATTACCAGGTACCTAGTTAAGTCCATCATCGACCCTGCTTCTTAGAAATACAATAATATTCGTGTAACACGTTCAAAACGAGAGTGGCGAATACATATGGCCACAGCTGTAAATAGTGAACTCTTCTATTGACAATGCTTTCATAATAGTCAATCAATACATTTGTTCTCACGGAAAGGAACTGAACTAATTGTTAAATGTTTTCTTAACAAAAGTATATCGTTCTAATAATATAGATCCCACATGAAAAAATCTATTTTATATGAAAATGTCAAAAAAGTAGGAAACAGAAGTGTTTAGTCTAATGTGTGTTAACAATGATTCATTAAATGAAATATATCTTTATTTTATTTATATAACAAACATATTTTTATACAAGATGATATGCAAATCATAATATCAAGTAAATGAAATTAAAATATGTCAGTATCAAAAGAAATAATCGGATAGGACAATTAAAAATATATTTAATCTGTGTCTTCCCTCTCGTCTCCTGATCCACAATTAACCGTTAGAATGAAATCTTCTACGTTTGCTTCACGTTCGTACCACTATTTAATTATTTTGTCCGTGTGGTTTATGCAATTTTGCCCGATGTCTGGTGTACAGCTGTCCGAACTTTTTTTCCACATATCTAACACTTGTCTATCGCCATAATCATCTTGACCAATATGTTTATTGTAATACCCTTTCGCATATGCCAATATCAGTTCGAAAGGATTGAAATCGCAGTGATACGGAGGAATTATTAAAACTTTATGACCATGTGCCCGAAGTAATTCGTCAATAACATAAATGTTTGGAGTAAACGTCAGTGAGAAAATACAAGTATGTAAAATATTTCTATGTTCAAGCACGTATTGTAACATTCTTACTGTTACATAATTTTCTATAAAAATATATTAAATTAGAGTTTGAAATTTAATTGTGTAAATAAACTTACTATCGTTGTACACCTCATAAATTACTTTACGAACATCCATTTTAATCTTCTCCAACACATTAAGTGTTTTGGATATCAATATTGTACGGATCTGTAAAAGTACTGGACGAAGGAACAGCAGGTGTAATTTCTTTCTTCTGTTTTATATTGTAAGCGGTACCCATCGAAATGCCCAAAGCATTTGTAATTCTCTACAATTTACAATGTAAACTTTGATTCAGTACTAAGCTACTATAATTTACCTCATGAACCGTATCAACAGATATTACGGGACTTCCATTTCGCTTTTCATTCTCGAATTACACTAGTAAACGACAAACTAACTCTTGGCAACAAGAACTAAGTCGTCGACTGGACGTCTCGGACTGTAACGTTTAAAGTAATTGTTTTAAGTCTTTGTATGCTTCTTTAACATCTCTAAACTTACCACAAACTAAATGATTTACTTCGCTATATCTTTGAACAGAACTTTTAGCAAAAGAAGTAGTGGTATTAAATAAAAATAAACGTTGAAAACTAAGCAATCCCGAATAAACAGTAAATACAGATGTCAAATATCAACGGACCGGTATTCTCTGTTATTATTATATTATTAAGGTTGCATGCCCTGTAGTAAACATTTTAAAAGCACGTATACACGCATTCCTCAACCGTGTTCTATCTCACTTCAACTAATTCATTGGTCCTGAATGAAATACGCACGTATGTATATCTTAACAAGCTACGACTTATGTTATATACTCCTATCTCGCTTGCGTATAAGTATGATTGTAACTTATAAATGTAGCACTTCCCTTTACCTTATAGATGAAACAATGATGTGACTACAAACATTCACGCTTCCATCTGTATGTTAGGTTATATTTGCCGTGTTACTGAAATCGTTATACTCAATTGCACATGACATACTCACATATAGAAGGTGTTAGAAATAAACAACTTTCTTTTAAGAATGGATACTTTTCAAGATATTAGTACGAAAAAATATATTTTGAAACCTGACACTGCAACTAGATATTTTTTTAAATAATGTGTAATTTGCACAAAAAAAAAGGAATTACGGTGTTTTAAACGCAATGATAATATTTCAAAAACAAAGTTTCTCTACGAATCTATAGAATTTTATATGTAGTATTATACTCTTTCTGTAATTTCTTAGCAATCCGACTGGTGCCTGCAAGCGGCAAGAATGGGGTATCATAGGGCGCTGGGGATTGTAATAGTAGGGATAGAATTACTGCGACATTTGATTAAGGCACTTCAGTTATCTCTGTGTAACCGATAGAAGCAAACGTTTTTCAGTGATAATTTAGTTAAATTGGCGATAAAGTTACTGTCTACGAATAATTTGTAGTAGCTGTATCGTTATGGGGCGCGGAAAAACGCCTACAGAAGCAGAAAGAGCGCAAGTCTACATTTTAAACAACGAAAATTATTCCATAAGAGAAATCGCTAGGCGATTAAAGCACACCGAGATTCGTAATTATCTCCCCACAAGGAAAACTACGGACAAAAACCTAAGGGACGGACAGCAAGACCCACTACCGAATGAGAGAGAAGGAAAATTATTCGAATAGCATTGAATTCAGCGGCGACAGCACGTCGAATTCGGGATGCTGTCAGAACTTCTGCATCCGCAAGGACAGTGCAAAGGGTTCTGAAATAATCTCCACACATTCATCGGTTGAAACTGAAAAAAAAACACGGTTTTAACTGTCCGACGCAGAGAAGGCCGATTAAATTTCGCAAGAGAACACATTCAATGGAGTGAATACCGGAAGAAGATCGTTTTCACGGATGAGAAGCAAGTTAGTCTGCCTGATGGATTTCAACATTACTGGCATGACTTGAGGAAAGAACCCAAGGTGATATCGCGGAGGTGTTATAGTGTGGGACAGTTGAAATCATTTTTATCGAGGGATCTCTAAATACCCAGAAATACGTAGAAATAATCGAAAACATAAAAGGCGTAATCCAGAATCAAATGGGCATGGAAGACTTTGTTTTGCAACAAGATAATGCTCCTGCGCATGATACTCGGGTAATAAAACAATGGTTAGAATGAATTGAAATCACTTTATTGCCATGGCCACTGTTATATCTGGACCTCAACATAATATAAAATGTATGGAGATGGTTATCCCGAAGGATGTATAGTGGTGGAAAGCAATTTGCAGATAAAGAACAGTTGAAAGTGGCCATTTGGGAAGCATGGGAAGCATGGGAAGGAGTTCCGTTGGAATTAGTATAATTCATTGCCAAATAAAATGTTTGAGGTAATAAGTAAGAACGGTGGCCATATACGTCATTAAATAAAGTTTTTGCCAACAATTTTGTTGTTTTATTTTACTGCGGTTAATCAAATGTCGCACCAGTTTTCAAAGTAACATTTATTAGTTAAGTATTAGTTAAAAGTTTAAATTTTTTTACTCTTATTTGGAATACTTGCCTAAACTAATTTATGTGGAATGGAGTTTACTGCGATACCTATGAATTTAAATGAAGGAATTTCATATACAGGGTGTACAAAACAAAATCTAACAAATATTTTTATTTTGCAAATCGTTCTTAATTATATGGCCACCACTGTATATTGTTTCACATATACATACTTGATTATTTATTTATGCAGTGAAGTATTATTTGCCTGTTATTTAATCTTTACTGACAACTTAACCTCAGGATGCATATCATACTGGATAAAATACAAATAACAGTGGTATATTAACATAAATAATTTACGTGACATGCACGCTAAACACAATGTACCGGATGAATCGGATATTGTCCTTACCAACTAAGAATTTAAAAATAACATCACAACATTATCAATCCATACGTTATTGTTTATTGTCAGTATACTGGCTTAATAACATATTCATAATTCCGTATCAAAATTACAACTTCGTTCGTATATATATTGGGTATGATATACAGCAACTGTTAGCGTCCAATTGGTTTATTGGAATGATTGCCGGTGAACTGCTTATTAGGTTTTATAGTGTGTTTAAGACATACATATATTAAAAAACTAATAAAAAGAAATATAATTTATTCTGTGTATATGAAATAAAATAAAGCAATGTGTTATTACCACCGGTCTGTATATATGTACGAGGTAGGCTATAACACAATAAATGAAAATACGAAAATGATTGATAGTGGTCGGGAACATATTCACACTAGTGTATATTTCAAGCGGATGCTACAAATAAAGCATTTTAGTTGTATTTAGCGTATGTGGCCAATTAAAACGACACGCATTGATCTAAATTTAGCATCTTTGAAACGAGATATATAACGTATATAACTTGGTATACACTTAGTCGCTGTGGAAGATTGGACAGACGTACACTAGGCTGACAGAATAAAATAGACACCTACTAATTAAAAAAAAGATTCTATTCTCGTCGTGGCATAGAATCTATTAAATGATTAATGGTGTCTTCTGGAATATATAACCACTCTTCTGTAACAGCTGCCACGACTTCTTCCTTATTGCTGGGTTTTCTGGGTCGTTTCGCCATATTTGTCTGGATTATGTGCCAAACATTCTCTACCGGATTTATGTCTGGTGATTGGCCTGGCCATGGTAAAATCCGAATCCCCTGTTCCTCTTTCCATACGGTTGTTGTTCTTGCTTTGTGGCAGGGTGCTCCATCCTCCATAAAAGTGGCGTCTTCTTTAGATAAAATAGCGTTGTCGAATATCGGTAGTAGTCCTTCTGTTAATATTTGGATATATTTTGCCGCATTTATATTTCCGTCGCAGATTACTAATTGCGATTTTCCACCATACCATATCGCGCCCCACACCATGATGTTCACACCGCCGTATTTCACCGTCTGATGCAAAAATTTGTCGTCCAGTTGCTGTGACGAACGTCTCCATATCCACGTACGACCACTATCACTGAATTGGCAGTATCTGCTTTCGTCTGAAAAAATGACAAACCGCCAAATCTCTTCGGGCTTCGTTCGCATTTCGATTGCCCAAGCCATTCGGCACCGTTTTTGAAACGCCGTAAGGAGAGGTTTCTTCTTTGCCGCCCTTTTATACATCCCCACACTGTGGAGATATCGCAGAACGGTGCGCTGACATTTCTGTGAAGTTGCCGCAAGCTCAGCTGCACTTTTTCGCGGTTCCCTTGACACTTCGCCCGCAAGCACCCTTTTACTTCTCTCAGAAGGTGCGTTTAAATTGTGTAATCATCACACGGTTAACTGTGGACAACGGAATATTTAAAAATTTACTTATTTCACGTTGCGAAGCGCCGCGTTCACTCTGGTCAACGATGCGACCCCGGGTGGAGTCGCTAATATCACTCGAACCTTGTAAGCGAGGCATAGTTGTAACGATACTAAACTATGACGAATTCCTTCCGATACATCTACCCCTACCCTAATGACATGAGAACGTTCTTAATTTGTTCTTAGAATTTAGCTGTTTACATATTTATACCGCTTTACCTGGTGTCTATTTTATTCTGTCACCCCAGTGCATGCTATCGTAGATATAAATGCAGTGCTTTTTTGTTTCTGTTTAGATCTTATAACCCACTCTTTTATAGAAATAACATCTGAATTAGATCGAAATACGTACTTAAACATTTTAGAAATGAAAAGAACTGTTAACTAATTTTGTTTTTGCTCTGATGTGCTAAAATCGTTCACATATAATTCAGACAATTATTAAGTTAAACATAAAATAATTTTCACAGACTTTATTCCCAATATCCTGTTTAGATTATAAACTGGGTACACGCCATACAAATTAAGTATGTATTTGAAACACAACAACCATATTACGGAATAAGGTGTAAAATTGCAAACGCATGCAATATTTCTTTGACGTGCTCTAAAAATTCCTAAATTATATTCTCTATTCTCATCTATTAGATGGTCCCAAATAAACCCGTATCCTTTAGAAAAGGAAATAGATTCAAATCCCTGAACTTATGTTCTTTTCATAAATATACGTGTCCAGTTCTTTAAAAGCTTATATATTTTCAAGTAACTAGAAATTCCATAATTCGATGTTATTCCCGGATTTCACCATGTGCTTTGTTACACTAGATAACTCTGGTTTATCAAAATAAAAGGCTGTTTATATCCGTGAGACCTCATTTCGATAGCCCTTGTTATTTATCCGATATCAATGTTACTGCTGTTTGGTAAATTGTAGACCATTGCTTTATATCCGTTTCATGTTTTAGATTGCCTAACACGTTTATCAAACTACTTCGTGGAGCGAAAGGCATATTCATATTTTGCTATCGAGAAATTCTATTTAATCCTTTTGGTTCCGGAATGCAAATATAGTTTTATAATTTTTTTATTACCGTTGTCGTAGAATTTCTGATGCTTTGCTTATATTTGACTTTTCTTAAATTTCGATTTAAACGCATCAATGGAAGCTAATCATAGATATGTTTTGTTATTCACCGTAGTATGAATTAGCCATAATCACCCTACTGGTATTGACTTCTTTCCTACAGTTGCCTATCTGAAGTTTATGGTTAATACGTACTACTAAGGTATCTAGGAAAGAAATCTGGTCGTTCAGTTTTCTTGTGAAGTTGATAGTGATAAATTTTGACTTGTCTTCCGCTGGAAATCTTGGATATTTCCTTTCGTGAAAATGTCACTCAGGTTCACCAGTCAGATTCTATGGAAATGTTTGGTTTCTTATTTCATGTTGGCTTCAAATTTGCTCGTAAATAGGTTCGAAATGAAAGGAGACCCTAGATTTCCTACCGACGTGCCCCCGCCTGTTCCAACTATTTGTCGCTTGTTTGAAAATGATCGGAAGACATATTCAAATTTGTTAGGCCTTTATATTTAATGACACTCAAATTATTCACGTTGTTTGATTTTACGAAATCAACGAGATATTCTACAGTTTCTGGAATTAGTATGCTAGGAAAAAGTGGATAAATATCTAATGATGACATTATTGACTTTAACACATGGGCTGAAAAGTCCCAGACCTAACACATAGATGACGCTAGTTTTATTGCAGTCACCTTTCTCTCAGTTAGTACTAACCTTCAAAAGACAGCTGTTAAAATTTCATGATATTCTATTCATTAGTTTGTGAGTTATTGTGCTAAGAGTCACGCTACTTTTGTTATTTTCAAAACAATGGATCAAAAACAATTTCGTGTTTTAATGTTACACTGCTTCTTGATGGGAAAAATACCGTTCAAGCGAAGCATTGGCTTGAAAAGTGTTATGGGGACTCCGCTCCATCAGAAACAATAATAAGACGTTGGTTTGCTGACTTCAACCGTGGTCGTAGAGACATCGATGATGCAGAACGCAGTGGACGTCCAAATGAGGCGGTAACACCAGGAAACATCAAAAAATCCACAAAATCGTTTTGAATGACCGAAAAGTGAAGTTGCGTAAGTTTGCTGACATCGTAAAGATATCAAAAGAAAGCTCTGTTCAAAGTGGGTGCAGCGTTTGCTCACTGTGGACCAAGAACAAGAACGTGTTGATGATTCTGAGCAGCGTTTGGTCATGTTTAAACGTAACAAACCGGAATTTTTGCGTCAATATGTGACAATGGATGAAACATGGATCCATCACTTCACTCCGGAATCAAAACGATCGTCGTCTGAGTGGACAGCAACTGGTGAACCTCGTCCAAAGCGCCCGAAAGCG
Organism: Trypoxylus dichotomus; assembly: GCA_023509865.1. Taxonomy (NCBI): domain Eukaryota; kingdom Metazoa; phylum Arthropoda; class Insecta; order Coleoptera; family Scarabaeidae; genus Trypoxylus; species Trypoxylus dichotomus. Next base: position 11,590,399 of record CM042082.1, read on the forward strand.
CAACAATCGGCTAGGAAGGTTATGGCCTCGGTATTTTGGGATGTGCGTGATGTAATATTCATCGACTATGTTGAGAAAGGAAATACCATCAACAGTGAATATTGTATAGCGTTATTGGAGCGTTTGAAGGCGGAAATTGCAAAGAAACGACCGCGTATGGCAAAGACAAAAAAATTTTTTCATCAAGACAACGCACCGTGTCACAAGTCAATCAAAACAATGGCAAAACTACATGAATTGAACTTCGAATTGCTCCCACATCCACCGTATTCGCCAGATTTGGCTCGCAGTGGCTACTGGCTGTTCGCAGACCTCAAAAAAAATGCTCGCCGGTAAGAAATTTCGCACGAATGAAGAGGTTATCGCTGAAACTGAGGCCTATTTTGAGGCAAAAGATAAATCGTTCTACAAAAGTGGTATTGAAATGTTAGAGCGGCGCTGGAATGATTGCGTTGCTCTTGATGGAGATTACGTTGATGAATAAAGCTAATTTTAAACCAAAAAAAACATGTTTTCTTTGTTAGACCCGGGACTTTTCAGCCCATGTGTTATTTTAAATTGTGAGGCTGCTTACTTTGTGGCATAAATGATTGTATTCGTTCACTAACGATTTTGAACAATCAGCACAAGAGTCTACACCGAGAATTATTGATCTCATGGAATTGTCTAAGTTTTAGTTATGAAATATAATTTGGAATAGTGAGATTTGGATTTAATACTTTAAATGTCAAAATGCCATAAATTAAATTAGAACAGTTTATAATTGTGCCTTGAATATGTTTATCATAGGAGGTAATTCTTTTTCTTAATTTCCTGTCCGATTCTAATATTAGCATTACATTAACGCTATTGCATAGTCCGGTTTGTCCACAATAACTATTTTGTTTTCTTTATCGGGCTTTAGAGAAAAATAATTTCTATTTTTGAGACCCTCGATGATTTCTAAATTCCTCCAATCTTTACTGCAACTTCTGACATTTATTTATTTAAGTTTTCGAAGGTTTATTTCTTGAGTCTCTCGTAACGACATGGTAGTTTCTAATGTTTGCTTCTACTAACGCATTCACTAACGGATTCGATGGATACCTTTAAACCGCGAATCCTAAATTTCCATTCTTTATTTAGTAGGTTCATTCCGTTTTTATTAAAGGTCTCATATGATTGGTCACGTACTACTGGTATCCTTTCTTTCTTGTTGCCATCTGACCCTTTTTTGGACACAATTGCCGAAATGTTTTATCTTGGCCCACCGTTTTCAATTTAAACCTACATACTCTGTGGAAACCATGCTATTTTCGAAATCTTTTTTATCTGAATTTTAGATCCAATCTATAGGGAAAGACTTATTAATGAAGGCGCTGTTATTGCAGGTAATATGACGGGTGTCAAATGAATAGTTTGTACAGAAACTCCACAACTGCATGGAGACTATTCGTTTGTTTTTCTTTAAATATTCTAATCGTAAAAATGTTTTTAAAAAACAGCAAATGGATTAGTAAAGATTACGATTAAGAAAATATTTTGTTTTACGAACTTAAATATGAATGTTATCGTTTAATAAGGAAACCAGTCATTAACTGTGTTTATGGATGTCACGCTATGAAAAGAAACGACAAACCAGGTTAAAACATTATTAGCATCAGCTTTATTTATTTTAGTTTAGATAACGATTTTTGAGTGGAGCGTTGTGGTTTTATATTGGTATAGCTTGGCATTTATTAATAATGTGATTTTTTCCAATCCAAATTTTACATCAGTGGATAAAGGTTTTATACATCACTCCTCAAATATGTCTGGATTATTGTCATACTCATTATAACAATTATACAAGAAATACCTTCTACGCAATATTAGTACAGTTGCTATACGTTTACATCAAATATGGACAGTCTTTCAAATGTTGTGGACCAAGCTTTAGTGTGCAAATACGTTCGCGGGCCTCGTTTAAACCCCATATCGGTCGATCTTCCTCATTTGGAGTGAATATGAGTAAGTAGTGTAATATTTTTTTTTAATTGGGTTTTTCAAAATGTCTCGCGGGCCGGATCAAATCTTACAGCGGCCCTGTTGCTGCCCACATATGGTTTACATCATCATACACCTTACCAGAAATAGACCGTTATTGATATTTGAATTTTACTGATAGTGAATTCTAATTTCATAAGGTTTTTTGCTAATGTATTATTTTGCAAATAAAGTGCAAATATTTCACTTATACATGCACATTACATATTACATACATTACAATACCACAGGTAATAATATGTTTAACACTAACAATCTATATTCCGTCAGTGATACGTTTAGAAACAGAGTCAAAAATAATGAAACAGATTCTTGAAAGAAAGTACGTATCTTTCTTGGTCCATAATTTTTAAAAATCTGCAAAAATAATTAATTATTGTATACGGAAATAAACTGGATAAAGTATTCACCAAGATTATTAAATGCAGAAAAGCTACATACCAACTTGTTGTTGTGTAAACCCTTCTGTTTGTTGCGAACAGTAATTACAAACAGACTTGAATACAAGATCAAAATGTATACACGATATAAAAAAAAACATGTAAGCGACATAAATCGCTATATTAATAGTGCTAAAATGTTTCCAGAGCTGGCGTTTCGCTTAAATTTAGTTCCCTATAATATTTGTTAGAATATAGCGATTCGAAGAAACATAAAGTTGGTGATACCAGCTCATCCTTACTCATTTCACTTGAATTAGAAGTATGAATAACAGAAAAAAATTCTAACGTAGCTGAATTAAAACTAGAGCAAGTTCGTATATAAAATGAACTAAGTTTTACTATTACTAGTACGCACATAACATAGAACTAATATAGGTCATGATTCAGCTGCGGACATTTCCTGTAATTCATCGCAATATCGTAATGCATTAACCGCAAACTTACGTGATGTTAATGGTCTCAAAGGAAACGTTCGCGAATTAAGTTTCGGTATTGAAAGTATATTGAACAGAATTCGCAGCATTGTGGTAAATTAACCGATTTTATATCTAAATATTGTGAGGGTGAGTTGAAATATTCGCGCAGTTGGTTAGATTTTATTTTATTTTTTCGCCACAATTATCAAATAATTATTTATATTATCATATATTATTATTATATTATTATTTATAATTATAATTATATATCTGACCCCAGATGCTGGCATACAGGGTCAGATCCTAATACTCCCTCCTCCGCCCTTTACTGTAAGTTCTATACACTCTGGATGATACTGTTCCTACGAAGCATGTACCGAATACCATAATGAGAAGTCTGAAAATGATGTGAAAAATGTTAATTTATTTATTGTCACAGAATTAGAGTTTAAGGCATATTGAACTTGCTCCTTATTATATTCATCCGACTATGGCCTTTGCCCAGTCATCACACTCCCAGTCTTTATGTTTTTCTTATTTACTTCAGAGAGCCATGGCTTACATCCTCTCAAACGGAATTTATCTTGTTTGTATACTATTGCGGGTGATAGTGAATGTGATTTTCCGTGAACATACATATTCCCAGTCTGGTCATGAAGAGAGTTTTAAGAGGTAAGAAGAATTGTTTTATTTGCGATCCAAAATAAATTCTGTAGGAGTACAAACTCAATTTTTTTTTAAATATACCTAGCCGTGATTTCCTGTAAACCCCCAGTCCAACTATAAAGAAAGCTTTATGATTCTGTATGACGAGAAGCGCAACATTTTTTATTTGCGGCACATACTGAGAAGCTTTCGAGTATACCCTCAAAATTTTCAAACGGGCATCTAATAATGGTTTCCGTCAAGCATGTTTCGGCCTTTGTACCCAGATAGCTATATAACACAGTAAATTAAGTGACACAAAAATCTTTACGTCAGAGTACGGCGCAATACTAGCATAAAATGATATCATGGTCAAAATTATAGAATGTCGGTGTCCATAAAAATACTATACACTGAAAAAGAATCTTAGGGAAATTTATCCCAAAAAATAGTGACAATTAGGTTGCCACCATTAGTTAAAGTGTAAAAATACCACACGAGGGTATTTTGCACTTCTATTTAATTTACAGAATAAATTTATACGGGTAAGTTTAAGCGTTAAATATACACTTGCGACGAAAATTAACTTAAAATTTGAATGTAGGCTTTCACGACCGTCGTCCATAGTAGAAATGTTTTTCGGGTTTTGTCGTGTATTTATTTACAGTTTTAGTTGACGTTTCGCTGATCATGCTGTCAGCTTCTTCAGAAGGTTTCTAAAGACTGTCCTTCTGAAGAAGTTGACAGCTTGATCAACGAAACGTCAAGTAAAACTGTGAATACACGACAAAACCCGAAAAACATTTCTACTATAACTTAAAATTTTACTGTGTATATTTACTACTCATTGCAGAAAAAGTTTTTGGAAATTTACGTGAAAAAATAGCAACCATATTTCAATGTTTACTGAGAACAATTATAATTCTTAAAATTTCCTTTTAGAGATGTAACATAAAATAAAATCAATCATATTGGAACTTGAAACGTATGTGGAAATTTCGTTAGAAAATATAATTATTAACCTATAAATACGAAAAAACTATATCCTCGAATTGCAACAACAATAAATAATATAATCCTTCATCAACGAGATTATTGAATGTTTTCATAATGAAACAAATTAGAACATCACCCCAAAACTCTAAACAAAGTATGGGCAAGCTCTGACATGTTGTGGACCAAACTTTAGTGCGCGTTTAGGCTGCGTTTAGATAGTGCATTTTAAAGTAATGTTCATAATTTTTAGCGATAGATATCAGACATGAAATAAGCGCATCTCGTGATTTGTGGAGGATTGGTGTATTATTTGCAACTAGAGAGTTAAATTTTGTGTTTGCACAAAAGTAATGTTACGCAAATTCATATTTCACGTGTAATTTAACCTGTTTATTAAGTTAACTATCGGGGTATATTATTCTACCACAGGTAATGGGCATTCCCTGTTTGCTATAAAATTATTAAATAGTCAACATGAAATACGAGTAACATTACCCAACATTAAGAGGTGTAAATTTCCATGACTTAAATGAATACGTAGGCTTCCACAGCCAGAGTCAGTAATAAATGAACTGTTCGCCGAATTGAACCGTGCCATAATAAGGTGTAAGAAGAGAACATGAATTAAAAATAAGAGGAAAACCAGAGTAATAAAAAGAAAAGGAAAAAAAGTGAAAAGGGAAAAAAAAAGAAAAAGGTAAGGTAAGAATAAGAGAAAAAGAGAGAAGGGGACAGAAACAAATGAATGAAAGAAAAAATAAAAGAGAAATGCAGGATCTCGACGTTTTGTCTCCGTCGTAGGGGGCTTCTTCAGGAGAAGAAGCAGGGGAATCAAAGTGGAACGGTAACTCAACGTGTAAATCACGCTAAAGACGAAACCACTTTGGAAGAAGATTACGGATTCATGATTTTATTGCAGTGTAAGCGTCGCATAAAAAGTTTTATTGATGGCACAAAATGAATACAAAGTTGTACGTTAGTTAGTTGAATTTTAGAAATTTTGAGGTGATCGTGAACTTATAAATCTGGTTAAACAAACTTCAGACACTCGCTTAAGATTTCATCCAATATGTTTTGTAGATATTAGGTCCCCCCGGGATCCTTTAGATATATGAACACCACTGCACTTCCTACAATTTTCCTTTCACAAAATTACTAAAACTCCTCACTTGAAAAACACTGAATAAATTTCAAATTATATCGAAATCTGTGCTCCATTCAATTTTACATAATCCGTTTATGATATCGCGTCGCACCATGCATCAAAGTCAAAGTGAAAACGCGGAATCCGCGTCATTATCGCAACAGCGTCGGCCTTCATTGTAATTCCTAATCAAACCCGCAAAATAGCGTGCATTAATTCGGATATCGCGGTAAGTCGGCTGCCGATCCGATGAAGGTATTGTTTTGAAATCTAATAAGCCGTCGTTGACATAACAACCTATCCGTTCGTCCATAAATCGCTTCGGATTGTCTTGTCGCTGCTTTCTAGCAAGTGAGAGGTTCGGTGAAATTGGATGTGTGGGTGCCAAATACTTGGATAATTTGGCAATTAAACGGACGCGAAATTTTAAAATGGGCGTGGCACGAAGTAAACGAAATTAAAGTCATTGTTTTTTTTGTTATGTAACGTTATACATAGCGGAAGCGTCTTCAAGGTCCCATCTTTAGATTTTAGGATTTACAGTTTTTAAAAATTGAAATCATAATCAGCGAAATTTCTGTTGTACATAAATTGTGGAATAAAATATTTGTTATTTTTAATATCCTCGGGAAGGTATACAATAAAGTTAATACTAGTAGTACAAAGAAACCATGAAAAATTTGAATAGTATCACGACTTTCATGGCATTTTCAAAGGTACTGAGTACCTAGTGACACGGCGGAACCCGACAACCGTTACTACCATGAAAAACTTTTTTAACAGAAAATAATGGCATCTTTGCTCATAGAATCGTTGGTGATCCTGCCAACGATTAAACGAACGAAAAGTGTAAACGAGTATACTTTTCGTTCAAAGAAGAGTAATTTTTCGATTATGACAGAAAATCTACTGTTCCAAGGAATTTGCTGATTCGTTGGAAATCGGTTGACAATAGTCAGAATGATTTCTGATTATTTCACAAATTTTTAGATTTAGACATGCGTGACATCGCTTTCAAAAATACATATTGTAAATAGTTATATAGCTCAAGTTGTTACTTCATACATAGCTGTTACAGCCATTAACACAGATTTAAATTTACAGACTCGTTAGTAGGACGAATCTTCGGCGCGCCAGGTCCGAACTCGCTCGCATGCACGACCGATACGATAATTAACCGAGTTCCTTTAATTAATTTGTCTCCGTTCTCTTGTTATATGTGCACGTATGGTACACCATATTATGCGTTATAATGTGTTTATATTTCAGTATATTTGTTATTTAAAGAAGCTTCATCGAGTAGCTTCTTTTCTTAGTAGTTTTCTGTGAATAGCTTTCACTTACGTCTCGCAATTGCTACAGTCACATATAAAAAGTTCAAATATAGGTACAAAACAATTTCGTGTTTTAATTCTACACTGCTTCTTGATGGGAAAAAATACCGTTCAAGCGAAGCAATGGCTTGAAAAGTGTTATGGGGACTCCGCTCCATCAGAAATAACAATGATGCAGAACGCGGTCGACGTCCAAATGAGGCGGTAACACCAGAAAACATCAAAAAAATCCTCAAAATCGTTTTGAATGATCGAAAAATGAAGTTGCGTGAGTTAGCTGACATCATAAAGATATCAAAAGAACGAATTGGCTTTATATTGCATGAGCATTTGACTATGAGAAAGCTCTGTTCAAAGTGGGTGCGGCGTTTGCTCACTGTTGACCAAAAACAAGAACGTGTTGATGATTCTGAGCAGTGTTTGGCCATGTTTAAACGTAACAAACCGGAATTTTTGCGTCGATATGTGACAATATATGAAACATGGATCCATCACTTCACTCCGGAATCAAAACGATCGTCATCTGAGTGGACAGTAACTGGTGAAACTCGTCCAAAGCGCCTGAAAGCACAACAATCGGCTGGAAAGGTTATGGCCTCGGTATTTTGAGATGTGCGTGGTGTAATATTCATCGACTATCTTAAGAAAGGAAATACCATCAACAGTGAATATTATATAGCGTTATTGGAGCGTTTGAAGGCCGAAATTGCAAAGAAACGACCGCATATGGCAAAGAAAAAATGTTGTTTCATCAAGACAACGCACCGTATCACAAGTCAATCAAAACAATGGCAAAATTACATGAATTGAACTTCGAATTGCTCTCACATCCACCGTATTCGCCAGATTTGGCTCCCAGCGACTACTGGCTGTTCGCAGACCTCAAAAAAATGCTCGCCGGTAAGAAATTTCGCACGAATGAAGAGGTTATCGCTGAAACTGAGGCCTATTTTGAGGCAAAAGATAAATCGTTCTACAAAAGTGGTATTGAAATGTTAGAGCGGCGCTGGAATGATTGCGTTGCTCCTGATGGAGATTACGTTGATGAATGAAGCTAATTTTGAACCAAAAATACCGTGTTTTCTTTGTTAGGCCCGGGACTTTTCAGCCCATGTGTTAATTCAAAACAAATAAGTCAAAATTTTAATTCAAAGAACCCAGTTAAAAATTTTAACGAGCCTGAGATTTTCCACCACAATATGCACTTTGCATATAATCCGGTCTCTCGTTATCACACTCGAGGTATTTGCCAACAAAGTGCTTTTTGATTGGGCCAAACAGATGATAATCGCTTGGAGCTCGGTCGAGGCTGTAAGCGATATGTTCAAGAGGTTCCCACCCTAATTCTGTAATTCTCGCCTGGGTCAAGTGGGCCGACTGCGGCTTTGCATTATCTTAATGCAGCAATATTTCTCTCGCCAGTAAGCCTGTACGTTTTCATCGAATTCCATCCCGAAGCAACAACAAAACTACAGTATGATTGAGCAGTCACATTCTCATTTCTATTCTGAAAATGGGCTGGGAGCACTCCCTGAGAATCCCAGACAACGGTAAGCATAACCTTACCAGCTGAGGCCACAACCTTGAATTTATTTGTTGACGGTGAAGAAGGACGTTTCCACTGCGTTGAAGCACGCTTTGTTTCAGGTTGGTAGTGGTGCATCCAAAATTCATCACCAGTAACAATCTTGTTAAGCATGTCCCAGGTACCTACCGTGAACAAACTTTTCGAAAATTCAAACGATCGTGCATCAGTTCGTGGACTAAACCATGAGAACACTTTGTTACAGTTGCTACGTTGTCTATTGTTACTCGCCTGTTAGTTCGAATTATCTTTTCCACCCGTCGCAGTGCTGCACCTGTTGCAAGCTGAACGGCCACTTCGCTGATTGTGTCGTATAGCATATTGTGCTGACACCTAGTGGTAGATAGCGAATTAACTCACTGCTATTTTTGGCTTTCCCACGGCAGTTGTGACTTATTTAAAGACATTCCCTCGTAATATACCTGTAATTTTCACTGTATTTGCACAAAAGCAGTGAAACCGTATACATTCACTATAAACCCTGATTAAAATTATAATATAGACGTACTCATAGAGTATGAAATAAAGCATGCAGTCATTTTTCTTCCTACAAATTTCCCATATAATCCAATCGCGTTCGTAACTACAATAACAACAAATAATTGTGAACTGATTACTTTGGACACGGTGTATATCAATCATTTGCGCTTTCGATTTAAGTACCATTTGATTTATGAACTGACTTGCTAGATTTCGAAACAACGCATGTTCAACAACAATAGTAGCAATTGATATTTCTGCAAACTGTAAATCTATTCTCCCTTGTTCGTCAACGCGACTGTTCTATCGTTTAGCAACAATTCAGTACATCATACGTAACATGCGTGCAGCAATTACACATACATACATATAAGTATGTAAGAGCTTTTCGATCGTTAGCGCAATTACATCTAAATTATAGCGCCGTAGACCGTTCGGAATTAATCTAGCAGGCGTAGTACGGCTCGATCGCTTCCCACACGCGAAATACCGTTTTCTTCTCGTCGTCGTTGACTTGGTTCTTTCTTAAAGAGACACCTACGACCGTACACATGCTATTCGCGTTCTAACCACCGATCGCTGTATCCATTGAAGCCGTACGATATGCGGATTGCTAAACACCGCGGCAACTAGTTCAATTAAACATTAGCTACATCCACCTTGTCTGCTAATACGCGTACCGTGTTTTCACTTTTATACGAAACGTGAAAAAATTGCATAGAAATAGAATAGCAGTTAAGTTGAAAGAAAGATACGTTTTTACGTTATCCATTAATATAAGAACGTTTTAAGACATGACTGTGCTTTGATTACCAATAAAGTTGCTCGTCTGGTCGATACAGTGAAATTCCCCTTCGACAATCTTTGTTTATTATTTAGTTGCACTTGGGATATTTAGAGAACCTTCATTACTAAGTTATATTTCGCCATTTTAGTAGAATAATTTGACTTCTTTCCACATCCGCAATTAACATTTTTTAACAAGAATACGAGAATATATAAAACGATAAAACATCCACCTTCGGTAATATTCTGGTCACGCATTTCAACACAAGATTCCAGCGCTACCGTATTTTACAAAAAGGGCCATAGACAAAGGGTAACAGAAAGACACTAAAAGATTATTTGTTCCCATGCATTGACAAGTTAAGCCAAACCAACCAGCCATACACATTTATATTCCAAAATACTGCATATTAAAAATTGCAACCTTTTAAATATGATCTAAACTCAACAAAAATGCTGTCCTTCGAAAAACACACCCCAGTAAAGAAGAACTAATGAATATTAAAGAAGTGTGGGACAGTAGCCATGAAATAAAATTCGAAATGCAAAAGTCAGTAAATAGCAGAAGAAAAACTACTATCTTATTAAACTAAACCCAGATCGCACTAAGTACTTGTATGTACAGTGAAATTCCCCTTCGCTGTCACCCCTCTTACACGGACACCTCCTTTAAACGGACAGTTTCTCATGGTCCCGACCGGCTCTCATAAAATTTCCATTGTATTAACTCTTTCTTGGACGGACATTCTCTTAAACGGACGCGGACGCGAGAAAATGTTCTCTTAACCGGCGCCTTATCTTATTTTTATATCGAGAGTATTGCTATTGCATTTCTCAATCGCGCCGCGCGTCAATTTCGCTGGGATTTCCCCGAGTAAACCGGAGATTTACTGACTTTAATCTTTCTGTACAAAGGCAGCCTATGTGGTGCATTTCTGCCCGGCGTGAATTAGGGACTTCCCCAAGTTGGTCGGGGATTTACCGTTCTTGTTTTTTGGGTGTACGCTTTCGATTGAATCTGCTTTCAATATTAGTCTGATGTCTATGAGGAAAATACACAGTGGGCGACACATTCATTGTAGAAATGGCTCCAAATAGAAAAATGCTCACGCTTAAACAAAAAATTGAGATTGTTGAAGTTTACAATAAAGAGAAATTAAGTGTAAGGAACTTATCCAAGCGTTTTAATAAATTGTGGAAAAACACAAGCTGCAGATATATTTAAATATAAAGAAATCTTTCTAAACAAATGGATGTCGAACAGCAATTTGAATGACAAAAAAAACCTTTTTGACGGGTGATCGTACTAAAATTGACAAATTGTGTTATGACTGGTTTACAGCAGGTATGCGTAAGATTTTTTTAGATAAGTTTTTCTTGTATTAATGCGTTGATTTTCTTTTCATATTAAATTCTAAAATAGATAAAAAAGTGAGATTACCAATAGGTTTGTCGTGACAAAAACGCAATGCTTCTTCTGGTTGGCTCAATAAATTTAGAATCCGACACAATATAAGTTTTAAAGCCATTTCGGGAGAAGGAGCTTCGGTTAATGCTGAAGATGTTTCATCGTTTTTAAAAAAATATCGTTCTTTGATTAAGGGATATTCGCCGAGAGACATCTATAATGCCGATGAGACTGGCCTGTATTTTAGGGCTCTACCCCACAAACTGCTCACATTAAAGAAGGAAAAATGTGTTGGGGGTAAGTATCCCAAAGAGAGGTTTACAATTTTGCATTGTGCAAATATGGTGGATGTAAAAGAAAAACTAATAGTCATTGGTAGGGCAGCTAAATCCAGAGCTTTTAAAAACATTAATATAAATAACCTGTCTGTAACTTGGAAATACAATAAAAAAGCTTGGATGACAGGACAAATTATGACAGAGTGGTTGCAAGACCTAGATTGGAAAATGGCTAAAGAAAAAAGAAACATTTTGTTATTTTTAGACCATTACAAGTTATAATTACTTTCAAAGAAACTGAGAATTGTTATAATACTAATATTTTACTTTTAAATCACCCGCTATTAGTTAATCGTGTTAAGTTTTGGCAGTATAATACGAATGCCGATAGTACCGCTATCTACTACATTCTTAAAATGAATTGACTGTATCTGTCACTTTATAGTAAAGACGCTTTGAATCTCTAATTAGATTTTTCTCGAAATTCTCAATAGATAGTGCTGTTTACTACTTCAATACACTAATACCTTAGACCAATCTACCCCTAATACGAAATCTGATGCCAAGTTAAAATACCCAGACCGCGCCGACCCTTCATTAGACACAGGCATTATATTCTACATTACCGTGGAGATTTGATTAGGTTCGCCATGCGCTCGGCAACTCGATATGTATCCACATATATGAACAAACAAATGTCTGTACGCAAATAGACGTCTGTACTTGTGTACTTACGGTTCGCAAGCGACCTAGGAGGTCGCATGCATAATCCGGCGCTGTTTTCACGCCGATGTGAACAATTCGCGGACGTGACGGAACAATATGCATGCATGCATACGTACGGATAGGTCATGCTAAATCCGTGCCGATGAGACGACGCAAATGCGTATCTATTGTGACTGGAAAATGCTGGCAAGTATGCAGACGAAGGTCGTATCGCACTTTCTCAGTAGCGCGCATAGTAGTCGAAGGAAATGCTCGATTTTTTTCGCGCGGTGTACCATGACGAAATCACTTAGTTTCCCGCTATATAAACAAGAATTTTTTTAAAAAGAATTTGCAGTATCTTGGCGAGTGTAAGCTTTTCAATGCATTGCCTAACAATATTAAAAGAGAAGTATCGACAAATATCTTTAAGAAAAAAAGTTAAACGTCTGTTATTAGGTACAAATTGTTATAACATCAATAATTGTATTTGTTGGGTTATCAATTGCGTCTATCCTCCTAGCGGAAGTTTCTCAAAATATTACTTTAATTAGAGAGGGACGAAATCAATGATATGCGACGTTTGCATTGAGAACACCTACTACCACGCAGGTAACTAGAGATTAGAAGTTTCATGAAGCAGGCAAGCTCTGGAAGAAGATTACCAACAAGAGCGATTGATGATCATTGTTTGCCATACATTAAAAATCGACGGCAGTTCCACTTAAAACATTGCTTATAAACGGTGTAGGATTCAAATAGGTGAAGGCATAAGGAGGCTGGTTTTAATGTCACGGTGATCTGCTACACAATTGTAATGTTAGAATCGACGAACGCGTCTTCAATTTCCACGTCTGCGAACGAATTGGACCATTCAGAATTGGAGCCAGGTCCGCTTCACTGATAAATCGTATTTTTGCGGTCAGCTAATGGTCAAAAATGGATGTGTAGAAATAAATGAACAGAATGCGGATTGCATGATATATACGAGGGCGACATGAAATGTTTCTGGAATCGACAAGAAAGACACGGTATTGGTGTGGTTTTTAATTGTTATTTTTCGATATGGTCTCCTCGAAAGTCAATACACTTTCTCAAACGGCGCTCCAGTCTCTTCAAAGCCGTCGGAAAAGTAGGATGTTTCGGGAACTGCAAAATAGCCATCTGTAACGGCGATAACTTCCTCATTTGAGGCAAATCTCTTTCCTGTCAGTGATTTATTCAGGATTGGGAGTAGGAAAACATCGCTAGGGGCTAGATCCGGTGAATATGGAGGACGAGAGACTAACTCGTAGCGCAACTCACTCAATTTCGATACGACGATGTGGGATGAATGAGCTGGTGTGTTGTCGTGATGGAAAAGCATTTTTTTCCGCTGCAAACGGAGTCGTTTCTCTTTCAATATTGCATCGAATCGGGTCAATAAATCGCTATCCTTCCCTTCTGCAGATAGTCGATGAGGATCACACCTTGGAAATCCCAAAAAATGGTCGCCATGACCTTTTCGGCCGATGGAACGGTCTTTGCTGTCTTCGGAGCCGATTCGCCTGAAAAAGGCCATTGCTTCGACTATTCCTTGGACTTCGGTTTATTGTGGTGGATCTAAGTCTCATTACGAAACGAATGAGGATACCTCTTGGATTGCGTTGGATCCTGACCGGACACTCTTCCGAAACGGTCATCCGATTTTGCTTTTGCTCCGGTGCGAGAATACGCGATACTCATCACGCCGAAAGCTTTTTCATACCCAAAATTTCGTGTAGGATATGGCCAACGCGTTCTTCTGAGATGTCCCTGCTATCTCTTTCAACTTCAATCGGCCATCGGATAATACATCATGAATCTTGTCGACCATTTCATCGTTAGTAGCGATTTTTGGGCGTCCACTGCATGGTTCGTCACTTGTGCCTGTGTGGCTCCATTTGAACTCGCTCACCCAGAAGCTGATTTTACCGCTGCGCGAAATTTTACTTTATCCATTTTTGCGAAGCCGCCTGACTTGCTACACAAAACATTATTACACAAAATCAATCCTAGTTTTTCGCGAATCTAAATTGATACCAGTATGTCACATATTTTATTACGTCCTTAAAGATGATACGAACGATTTCGTGGAACCAAACGGAGATCATCATAAAGTTTATTGAATGTACTATTTTTAAGTATAGTAAATCTACGGAATCAATACAAATTATTGGATAAAACACAACGTGTATATGGCTCGATCCTTTTTTATTCGAAAAATACAACATAAATAACCACTTATCTCCTAATGAATCTGGTAAATAAGCTTGATAACAACTATATCTTTAAATTACTTCTGGCAAACAGGGGGAATCCATAAAAAAACAATTACAAGTATCAATAAACAACCGTAAAGAACAAAGGAAGGTTAAATCCTTGCTAATTTCAAAATCAGCTGCAATGCTGATATTATCTACTATTAATGTTATTCTGTATCGAGCTAGGTATCAAATTTTCGCATCTCCTACTTACAACAATAAGATTTATCGCAGGTAATTACAGATTAAATAATATAGTGTCAAAATCCGTTCGATTCTAAGTAAACCTGAGCTAACTCACGTTCGCAAAATTCAAAAGCTATCATCAGAATTACGATGGACGGTGCAAATTAGTCCATTATATATTACTTGTCGTCTATTACGTAGTTACTACTGGATGTTGCACGTTTATTGTAACTGCTTTTTTGTTAACGTAAACACACGTATAATAATATATGTATACATTGTAATATCGAATATAAATGAGAATATAAACGTGCGGGTGGATGCGGGATTCGTCCATCTTTTATTGCAAGTGAATTTGTTGTAAAATGTGGCTTAATTAATTTTATATTATGTTACATGTAGTAGGTTATTTTATATACGAGGTAGGCGCCATAAATTCTCCGTCTGATATAGAAAAAAGAAACTTGGAACAATATAAGAAATTTTATTTTTCAATGGAATCTCCCTAACTTCCATATATTTATTACAACGATTAAATAATAATTCGATACCCTTGTAGAACATCTGCCTGCAAATCACTGTCGTCCTTAAAATGACGTTCCCTAAGGTCTTTTTTCTGAATGAGAGAACAAATAAAAATCTCAAGCAGCCAGATCCGGATTATAGGGCGGATTTTCCAATTCTTGAAAACTACATTCGCGATGGCAGCTTTTGAGACGATGGCAGTAAGGACAGGAGCATTGTCGCTCAATAACCTCACACCTTCTGTCAATTTTTCACGACCTTTTGCACGAATACTGTCCCTTAATTTATGCAATAAAGACGCATAGTATGTGCCGTTCACAGTTCTATTGCACTCTTTAAAGTCAATTAGCAAAATGTCCCCACAATCCCAGAATATTGTGGCCATCACTTTTTTCGTTGATTGAACGACTTTCGCCTTTCAGGGTCGAGGTTCATTAGGTTACCGCCATTCCATGGACTCCCTTTTCCCCTGTGCCAATGGACTCCAAAATCGGTTTTGGGTCGTCATCACACATGTGAAGACGACGTTCACGTTGGTCATGGAGAATTCGGCGAATACTTGTTTCGGATATGTTTGTTATGTATGCTGAGGCGTTATCACATCAATCGGTCGACCCGACCATACAGCATCTTCCAGGGGTTCTTGCCCCAAACAGAAACGTTTTGCCCACTTTTCTTACAGTGGAATACGAAGAATGATTATTCTTCGTATTCCACTCGACGACATTAACGGTGGTTAACGTCGTCTAAACGTTGTTTTATGTGATTAGGTGTATGCCCTTCTTTTGTTAAGAATTTGATGACCGCGTGGTACTCAATTTTCATTACTTCAGACATTTTCATGCGCTAGTCGCGTTGGTTGGCTGGCTACTAAAAACTACTACTCTTCAAACCGTCATATTTATAGCACAGACCTCGTGTATATGCATGCATGCCATGGCGGAGTTTGAATACGCTTGAAGCTATATAGGCCTGCCAGACCAAGAATTTATGGCGCCTACCTTGTATGTTACATAAAAATATATCGGACATTATCCGAATATTTAGTTTTAAGTTATATTTTATTTAACATGTTCTTTTTTGCATTTATATATATATATATATATATAATTTTATTTACATATTTAATATTCCATATGTACGTAGATATTTGACATAGTGGTTAATAGCTTTGCAACCGTCTGGTTTACTAGTAATTAGTGTTGCAATTGCATTTCATGCATATAATCAATTAACAAATTAAAATATAAAATAGACAAACCTCATACAGGTGAGAGACAGTCAGTGGTCAAGCAGTAAGCAAGAAGTTATTTCAAGAAACAGTCATTGTATTTTTGGTTTAAATAGTTAGTTTGTGTCTTTCACCTCTGTATTGTGTGAGCGGGTTTAACTGTTTCATGTTATTAATAAAATAAGTGAAGACACACCTGTTTTTAATTACAAACTGTCACCAGCCAATTTAAAAATAAACTTTACGACTCGTGGACGGTGAAACAGCCCCATCAATCACATTAAAAGCATCCGCTCCAAAACAGCATGCAAATAAAGCATTTATTAATTTTTGTAATTATCTTAATAACGATATTTAATATTTAGTATGCCATCCATTGCTATTTTTGACGGTACTTATTCTGTCGTTTATAGAAGGCAGCAATTTATTAGTTACTTCGGGCGATATTTTTTACCATTCTTCATCAATTGCATGTCTGAGTTGTTGATTGTTTGAAATGGTATGCTTTTTTTGTCTAACATTTAATTCTTGCCATAGATGGTCTATTGCGTTAAAGTTCGATGATTCCAATGCAGTTTGGAGAACTTTTAGACTTATGCTTTGGATCATTTTCCTGATAAAAAGTAAATGTTCTCAAAATACCTAATTTTTCTATCCTTTGTTTAGAGTTGTTGTTTGGGTTATTTCCATCGTTCGTTGAACGTGTAATAGTCCTTTTATAACTTCCAACATCCATTATTACCGTAGCGTTTCCTTTGTCCGCCGGCAAGATCTTGGTATTCCTGTCGCTCATTAACTCCTTGAAGCTGCGTTGTTCTACTTTGCTGATATTTTGTCGTATCTGTTTCGGTTTCGCCTTCTCTATTGCTGTTCTGACCTTCCAACGAATTAATCTGCTGCTTCAAGTGTTTGCATTTTTCCTGTCTAGATATTGGCATTTGTCCATGGTGTCTTCGATGAGTCGAATACCTACACCTGCCGTCGACATGCAACTCCACAACATTAGCGATCCTCCTCCGTGTCAAATAATAAAGAAGCGTTGTGCGTCTGATGATGTGGTGTTCGCGAATTTAAAGAGGTCGTTTGCGTCATATTCGCATACTCTTGGTTTTCATAGTTTGAAAATCGGGATTCTTATTCATAAATCACTTGTTAATCTTATTACTAGAGGCCGGATTATATGCAAAGCGCAAATATTTAATTATTATATTTTACGTCTAGTTGTAGATGTACAGTGAAATCTCCCTTGAACGGACACCAACGGGACCAACTGAAGATGTCCGTTCAGGAGGGGTGTCCGCATAAAAGAAATATGTAGTAGATACAACAAAAATCGTGTTTTAACGAAAAATGAATATATTAAAGAAACTGGGACATTTAAATCGTACATGTATATAAATGTTTTTAAAATAAATAAGAAACTTTAAACTTAAGAAAAAAAAGTTTATTTCCTTTAGATATATACATACAAAGTATAATATATGTACATAGATAGATACATAGATGTAGTATATAATACAAAACAATGAAATGAATAGTCACTTTAAGGACGCAAAAATTCATATTTTGTCGTTTGTCTTCTCTTTTTCTTTAAAATGGCATCTTGAAATCGTATTTCTAATTTAGAAAGAAGCTCCAAAGACTATGTATCTCCGTGATTTTGGACAAAACTTTTGAGCTGCTTGGTCAGGGTAATAGCTTTACCATAATTTGGGATAGCTTCTGTTGGCACTGGAACCTCATCGACATCAGAATCTTCCGAAAGTTCTTGTATTTCAACTGGATTTGCAATTTCTTGTTCTGAATTTACTTGGTCCCAAGCGGCTTTTGCCAAATAATCTGCATCCAGTGGTGTAATTTTCTTTATTAACTCAAAAGCCGTACCAGCAGTTTCAATGTTTACCAGCAGATGTTTGAGTATTAGACTTCGGTAATAAGTTTTAAAATTCTTTATAATCCCCTGGTCAAGTGGTTGACAAGCTGATGTACAATTAGGGGGTAAAAATAATATTTTTATATTATTTAAGCGAACGTCTTTCGGATGAGATCCCGCATTGTCTAAAAATAACAAAATGTTTCTTTTTTCTTTAGCCATTTTCCAATCTAGGTCTTGCAACCACTCTGTCATAATTTGTCCTGTCATCCAAGCTTTCTTATTGTATTTCCAAGTTACAGGCAGGTTATTTATATTAATGTTTTTAAAAGCTCTGGGTTTAGCTGCCCTACCAATGACTAGAAGTTTTTCTTTTTCACCCGCCATATTTGCACAATGCAAAATTGTAAACCTCTCTTTGGGATACTTACCCCCAACACATTTTTCCTTCTTTAATGTGAGCGTTTTGTCGGGTAGAGCCCTAAAATACAGCCCTGTGTCATCGGCATTATAAATGTCTCTCGGTGAATATCCCTTAATCAAAGGACATTTCTTTAAAAACGATGAAACGTCTTCAGCATTAACCGAAGCTCCTTCTCCCGAAATCGCTTTAAAACTTATATTGTGGCGGATTCTAAATTTATTGAGCCAACCAGAAGAAGCACTGAATGTAGAATGTCCCAAAGAAGCGGCTATTTCTCTTGCTTTACATCGTATTAGCGGACCTAAAAAAAAATAAGTTTTTTGCGTTTTTGTCACGACAAACCTATTGGTAATCTCACTTTTTTATCTATTTTAGAATTTAATATGAAAAGAAAATCAACGCATTAATACAAGAAAACCTTATCTAAAAAAATCATATGCATACCTGTTAAAGATATATCCTTATGCCGAGCTGCTGTAAACCAGTCATAACACAATTTGTCAATTTTAGTACCATCACCCGTCAAAAAGCTTCTTTTTTCATTCAAATTGCTGTTCGACATCCATTTGTTTAGAAGGATTTCTTTATGTTTAATTATATCTGCAGCTTGTGTTTTTCCAATATTAAAACGCTTGGAGAATTTTTCTATTTGGAGCCATTTCTACAATGAATGTGTCGCCCATTGTGTCTTTTCCGCATAGACATCAGACTAATATTGAAAGCAGATTCAATCGAAAGCGTACACCCAAAGAATAAGAACGGCAAATCCCCGACCTACTTGGGGAAGTCCCTAATTCACGCCAGGCAGAAATGCACGACATAGGCTGCGTTTGTATCGAAAGATGAAAGTCGGTACATTTCTGGTTTATTCGGGGAAGTCCCAGCGAAATTGACGCGCGGCGCGATTGAGAAATGCAATAGCAATACTTTTGATATAAAAATAAGGTAAGGCGTTCCTTTTTATTTTATTTTTTGTCCGGTTAAGAGAACATTTTCTCATGTCCGCGTCCGTTCAAGAGAATGTCCGTCCAAGAAAGAGTTAGTACAATGGAAATTATATGACAGCCGGTCGGGACCATGAGAAGCTGTCCGTTTAAGGGAGGTGTCCATGTAGGGGGGGTGTCCGCGAAGAGGAATTTTACTGTATTACACTGATTAAAGTTAATTAACACTAATTAATAAAAATTAATAAAATATAATAAATAAATAAAAAAGATATATGCACTTTGCATATAATCCGGTCTCTACTTATTACTATCTGTTAGATTTCCTAACGAGGCTTTGAGGTAATCTACTATAATTAACGCTTCATGTAATGACAGCTTGATGCTCTTTAATTTGCAAATAATATATAAGAGATATGAATAATTTTCGGAAATTTGCACTATTTGAGTATCTGAAACTAACCGCCGGCTTAGTGCAGTTGCTTGGCTTCTTGCAGATCTAAATTTATGGCACAAGTTTTAATAAGGTGTAAAAAATTCTCATAATGTAAAGCAGCTTTAAGCCACGTTCCCCATCTCGTAAATACCTGCTATGGTGGCTGAGGAATGCCGGTTTAAACTCACGAATGCATTTTAGAGATTTAGGAAAAACTTTTTTGGTAGTAGCTATAAATTGGTCTACTTTTGGATAAATATTTCTAATAAATTGAAATACAAAATGACTTACATAGAGTAAACAGGTTAGATGAAACAAGGATAAGATTATTTTAGTAACTTGTCGATATACTGAACTTCCTAAAGGTAGTTTCTGCTATCCTTTCAGCCTTTGTCTCCCACAATACTCTACTACGTAAAAGAAGAGGCACCGTTTTTTAGAGTGCGCACTAATACATTTAAAATACAATTATTTTTTGCATGCGTTATTTCATCCATCGTCAGCTATATTTTTTGAACTTTTAACTTTGCCATTATTTCATACGTAATCGTGTGTCTCACCCGATGAAAATTATACTGTAATTTACGTCTTGTTGACAATCTCCATTCCGGAATGTATTTACCCCCAAAATTTTCGAAATTCTTTATTATCCACAATATTCAGTGGAGCATTGCACACACTTAACATATAAATAGAGTCATATAGACATTTATAATATGCTACATCATGTTGCGTATTTAGTCGGTGTTGTTTGCTATTAGCATATTTTGTTACAGACAAAAATGCTGTATGGTTAAATGTTGTTGGAAACAATACATTTAATAATAGTGCCAATGTATTCTAATGTCGGAAATCGGTTAAGAAATCTATTAACACTCGTCGAACGTAACAAAGAATGCCGTCGATACGACATCATCAATCTAATCCAGCAGTCATTACATACTAACCATACGCGTATAAATCCCGACTTCGGGTATATCCGACCGGTATCGAAATATATCACCGGCGCCAATGAGTGCACAATGGTTTCTGCAGGCTTATTCAACATGCAGAATACGTACACATACACAGAAATACGATGAATTTGCAAAGGGTACTAGGAGTGGGTTACCCACAACCTCTTACAGAAAAATTCATATCGACAGAAGATCAGAAAACTGTAGATGGAACTGTAAATTTGTCAGCTGATAATTTAAATAAATAATAAATTTTATGCATAGCCATTGTTTCATTTAAGTAACCTGCAAAAAACGCACCACGCGTATTCTAAATATTATTTCCAAGCATAACTTTTCATATGTATGTATGTGTTTAGCTACACAACGATGCCATTTATCTTTATAACTTCCCACTAAACGTTTGAGATCGACTACTTTCGCAACTACTCATAAATTTGGAACGAAGCTACTGTACCCAGGATCAAATAACGCGATTGATTATATTATAAATATATCAAATCAATGACGGCACTATGTCTTACGATGTTAGCTAAGATTATTACAATTACTAATACAATGCAAAATCAGAATTTCGAACACGCCCAAAAGCTACCTGTATTGTTTTTAACATGCTTTCAAGCAGAGGTGCGGCCTACGTGTCAAAGTCGATGAGTCAAGTTCTTTTCTTTGTAGTAGGTGCCGGTAAAAATTTATTGATTCCTATGCAATGCGTAAAAACTTGATACGCGGCACTCGATGAAAAGAATTGTTTTCACCTAATATTTTTAAAATATTTACACAATCAAAGCAATGGCATGATGAAATCATTTCATTTATTTGCTTTACAACATAAGCGGAACATTATATACATTCAGAAATATTTTCTAGTTACACACCATCTAAAATTATCCTGTAAAACGTACAATAAAATGGCTATAGAAGAATTCATCTTAGAACACTCAATATGTGTGGTTTAACTCGGTGTAATTCGAACAAAAATAGTTGGCGTGGGCCATACATAATACTACTTCAATTGAAATAATTGCCATTATTTCGTATATGAAATAATATCTATTAATAATTTTATCCAATTAGCTTTAAAACAGTATGTCCAAAAAGAGAAACGTACAGTGCCTGTCCCATAATTTAGGGCCACTTGCTGGAATAGCGATTTTGTTAAAATATACAATGAAAAACGTATTGTACAAGCATAAGTTTATTCAGAACTGTTTATAGACATCGTCACAGAGATATAACTAATATTTTGTAATGCCTCCTTTGGCTTTTCTACTTGCTCTTATTCTTTTTGGCATACTGTCTATGCAAGCGCTAGTGGTATGTCTAATTGCAGCGTCATTTTGCACATCCTCAATATTTCTTAGTAATTTCTTTTTTGTAGTGTTTCTCTTCGAGTACACGCGTGATTTTAAAATACTCCACACCTTCTCAATTGCAATGTGGTTGGGAGAATTTCCCGGCGAATGTAACACTGGCAGAGCGTGCGTTTCCAAATTGCTTTGAATGGATTTGGCCATGTGGCATGGTGCCTTCTCGTGCATGAATGTGTAAGGGCCTTCATTCGGATAAAAGGATGTATTGGATCCTTGATATATGGCATCAAGGATCCAATACACACTTATATCGGTGTTGATTCATGGTGCCTTGGCAAAAATACAGTGGCCCAGGACCTTCGACTGATATACAGGGCCATACCATAACTGACGGATATGTTTCACTGTTTTTAGTGCACTAGCTAAATATTCTTTCTACAATAGTAACCGACCCAAATAATATTCTACGTATTACTGTCTTTTAATCTTGTGTCTACCCATCTTCTTTACAATACAAAATGATTCATGAGGGGGATAATAATAAATAAATAAAATAATAAAAATAAGGGGGATAATGGCAGGAGGTCATTATGTGGCACTTTCTCAATTTCTTGGAAAGATATTTAAGGAACGTATTCAGATAGGTACTGTAAACCCTATCCATGAATTTTATGCTTGTATTTATAGATTATCGCTTTGGAAACACACAAAAGCTTGAATTTATAAGGTGGCGCTAATAAAATCGACAGGGACTGTATACGTCCAAGGCACATTGTGTACCACTACATAAATAAAGAATTAAATACGTCCTTTAACTTTTAGTGAGGTACTAGAAAATGGCGTTTTTCTCACAACTCCATGCTTTTGTTTCTATCTTCTTCGATTTAAATAATACACGTTACATCCTTTGAAAGGTTGATTATGCGCTCTTGTTTTGTTTAGGAACATGACGGTGTTGTCATCGGTTGACGTCAACACTCTTACGGTTGGAATTGTTTTCTCGTGTACCCATTAACTTCGTCGACCCCCTTTTCTTGTACGTAACGCTAGACGTACTCGTACGTATCGTTTCGCGCACTTAGTCCGAAATAGTCGTCTTCGAATTAATTTAATTGTTATAATACGATATGGATACCGTCTGCTACGTAGATGACATTTCCTTTAGCGATAACTGGCACACTCGATAGATAAATAAACAATGTCAACTTGAAAGGCTGAATCTGTTGTAGATCGAAGATATGCACACGTACGTTACGTTACACAAAACGAACGGTCAGAAATTTCTGGTGGTTTGTTTTGTAATCGAAAATAGATACATCACTTTCTGGATGTCGTATAGACTGTGTATTTTTGTCTGCAAAAGAAAACAGCACTGCAGACGAATTAGTATTGTATAACTAAAAATAGTTGTACAATTTTATACATTTCGTTTTCTAGGTTGGTAGAAAATTTCAAATTTTATATCGGCACGTATTTTTGTGATGGGTTTAAATGGTATTTTATTACTGAAAGAATGTGTTTCATTAGGCGTCAATGTTTCTTTCTTTTTTTGTAAAATCTTAAGCGTTTTGCTGTGGTTAGTCTACCACTCTAATAATATAATCTAACTATACTCCATTATTTAATTCGGAGGAGTGTTTTTGAATTGAAGCGCTAAAAAGAAAGTTAACTGTTGGTCATTCTTCAGCCAAAATTACACTAACGATATTATTATATTGCCGGCCGCAATATTTTTCTGAGTGTGTTTGTATTCAGTTTTCTCTTTAAATTCGCGTTATTATAACAAAAAAAGTTCTTTTGAGAACTAATCGGCTGACATATTCTTCGTGTAAAACATTTTCACAGCGTTTTTCGTGGATATGGAGGAAGTAGCAACTACTTCTGGAACTCAAATATCTCCCCCGAGAAGACGAAAATATCTGAGTTTAAGACACCTATCTTTGATAGAGAAGTAAAATAAATTGAATATATTCAAGAAACTTCGAACTGTTTGATAGAGAAGTAAAATAAATTGAATATATTCAAGAAACTTCGAACTGATAAGCCGAGAATGGGAGTTACTGCTATTGCTGTAAGAATATCAAGCATGATAGGTAGGTGTAATATTACATTACCATCATTATACATATTATAATGTGTTACGTTCTCCTGGTTTGAAGAACAGCGCCGCTGTAGCCTGCTCGTAAATTCCTGAATTACTTGACCAATACTTACTTGTAGAGTATGTTCGTTTATTTACTAGAGGAAAGGTTGTACAGTGGAACTCAATGCGCATGCGCAAAAAAATATATTTAAAAATAAAATATGTACACGGTTTCCACTCTTGCTTATGTACAGTTACGATGTACGTAAGATATATATATATTTGCAATAATTGCAGTTATTCGAGCTCTCTTATACATGTAATGTACATTAGCATGTGTATATGTATGTTTCTTATATGCTTCCGCAGAAGCTTTGTTAGAGGCATGTACTAATGCCTCTATCTATTTGCATGCACCAATACCTATTTATAGGGGAGCCAACCCTATTTATTTCTTAAATTTATAAGCGCACCTCGGTGCTATGCTTATTTATATGTCCCTTTCCGGGAGCCTAATATATTTTCCTTGTTTTAAATTTGCCTAAGGGACTTGGCCCTGTATTATCGGCATGTATTTGTACTTGAACCAAATACGTTCGTTATTTTCACATTTATAGGGGAACCCACCCTATCTCTTAGAGCTTGAACGCCTGGTCGAGAGCGACAGTAGCGATAATAGCCGATCTCAAAACAAAAATAATGTGACAGCTACCCAGGCGTTCTCGTTTGAAACAATACGCTATGTGCAATCTTTAGCTCTCTGCTACTGCGCCCCAAAGAAGGGAAAAAGCCAGTAGCCAGCAAATGTGCGAAATGCGCACCGACAAGTAAAACGGAGCGATGATGCCGACATTACATAAGAAAAATGGTCCGTGAAACTCGTCCGCTACGACGAGCAACTAAATGAAAAAAATTCTAAGTCCCGATACGACAAAGGACCGAACAAACGTACAAAAGACAACGGGCGCTGCTGCCCCAACGACCGTCAACAGGAAGCGGAGTGATCGTACTTGTAAAAGATGTCTATACATGCGCGCCGACAATCTTACCAAAATGATTTCCGACACAAACTTAACCGAAGACTAAAAATTTGTATAGACGACAACGGACACAGTTGCCTCGACGGACGATGATAGAAAATCGAGAATTTGTAGTTATTAAAGAAATCTGTACATGCGATTCGACAACCTTACCAGAATAAACTCCCGTCAGAAATAAATGTATAGACGACAACGTCCTCGACGATTCCCGCCAAAACTAGAAACTATTAGAAACCTCCAATAATCATACGACGACGTTACTGTACACGTTACGACAAGGTACGAAAGGTGAGCGAGAGTGCACGATCGCTAATACCTCGACCATCGCGCGGGAGACGACTGCCTGTGCTTGTGTATATTAACTTTTAAGAAAACTCCCATTATTTATTCGACGACGTTGCACTGAATGATTTTTAAATTAGGCAGTTTTAGCTAGAGTCATGTGAATGGCCGGCTTGCATACATATACAATGCGTAATGTACATACATACTAAAATAAAATTGGATATATTCCAAGAGAGCAAAATAAATAAATGATAAAAATGAAAATAAAATAATATTCAAAATGAAAGTAAGGTAATAATGCTAACCCATACGGTTGCAAAGAAGATAAAATCATATAAAATACATTTCCTTAGAAACTTAAAATTCATTTCGAAAAACTATGTTAAGTCCTTAACATAATGTTATCTTATAGCACAATCTACTGTCTATCGTACCGTAAAAGAATACAAGGAGAAAGGACAAGTTACCCTACCAAAGGAAACTTCTGGAAGACATTTTTTAATTACTGATTACGATGAAATTGTCAACAATTCTATAAGGCTATTAATTCATAGTTTTCTCTATAAAAATAAACCTCCTACACTTGATAAAGTGCTGAATAAAGTAAAATAGCGTGATGATTTGCCACAGATGAGACGTTCAACATTGTACAAATTTATGAAAATGATAAACTTTAGATTAGTGGCGATGATGCCACTTGGTATGTTAGAATAAGTATAATTATTATTGCAGATACTTGAGAGATCGATAAAGCGTTTTGATAGAACTTGATGATATAATCATGTGGAGAAGAAAGTATTTGATGACAATAAAAGATTATCGTCGTCAAAATCGGCCGATTTATTATTTAGACGAAACATGGTTAAACGAAGGTCATACCATACAAAAAGCTTGAGTAGATGATAACATTAAAAGTCTAAGGCAAGCGTTTAATGAAGGACTGACTACAGGCTTTCGTAATCCTGCTGGAAAAGGAAGACGTTTCATTATTTTGCACATAAGATCTGAGGCTGGTTTTGTGGAAAATGGCTTGTTGCCTTTCGAAGGTAAAAAGCAACCGATTACCATGAAGAAATGAATGCCGATGTGTTTGTAAGATGGTTTCATCAAATATTGACAGTACTACCAGACAATGCTGTTATTGTTGTAGATAATGCAACATATCATAGTCGAAAATTGAAAAAATTCCCACCACATCCAGAAAACTCGATTTGTAGATTTGGTTGAAATTAAAAAAATATCGAGTACGATGAAGAGATGGTTCGATCTAAACTTCTTCATTTAATTCTCCTTAAACAATCAGTATAACATGCATGTGACAGGTGACATGGCCAGAAGCTGCAACAAAACTGTGTTGAGGTTACTACTTTATCACTGCGAACTCAACCCAACTGATTTAGTATGAGCTCAAATAAAAAATGAAATGGCAGCTAAGAATATCTCATTCAAATTAGCAGATGTTAGGGTACTTTTACTATAGGTAATCCAGAATGTCACTATAGACAATTGGAAGAAATGTGTGGAACGTGTGATTAAAGAAGAAAGAAAAATGTGTGAGTTAGATGGATTAATTGATGATGCTATCGAGGCGTTTATTATATCAATGGGCAAAGACAGTAGTTCAATTGAAATGGAAGGTGATAGTGAATAATTATTTTAGAAGGTAGTGTAATGTATTAACATGTATTTAATGTCAATTTATTATTTAATATGTACATGCTATATTGAATATTATACTTCCCGATCTAGTTCTTCCCATAGTAACTCGATTGGATTCAAGTCGGGGCTCTGGGGAGGCCATTCCATAATTTTGCGAGTTCCTTCCTCTTCTAAAAGGTGTAAATAGTCTTTACATAATTTAGAGGAATGTTTTGGGTCATGATTTTGCTGGACGATAAAATTTTGACCCAACAGTCGAATTCCGTAAGGTATTGCGTGGTTCTCCAAAATTTCGCGGTAGCCTTCTTTTTTTAATATACGGTCAATTTTCACAATGTCCCCTACACTAGTGCCAGCAAAACAGCCCCAAATGATTATAGAACCTCCATGCTTCACGGGAGCATCAATACACTCTTCTCTGGCACGTTCACCCACAGATCTTCTTACGAATATGCGTCTTCGGGTTCCGAACAGCTCAAATTTAGACTCATCCGTCCACAGGACGTCGCTCCACTCTTCTATGGTCCAGTGTTGGTGTTCACGAGCCCATTTAAGTGCGCTGTTTTGTTTGCGTAGTAATGGCTTTTTCTTCGCAATACGTCCATGGAGCCCGGCTTTCTGTAGGCGACGTTTGACTGTAGAAACACGTGATTTCCGGGGTTGTTTAGCGTCTATTTAACTTGCTGGTAACCACTATTCTGCGATCATCTGCAGATGTTGTCGCTTTTGGCCTTCCACTTCGTCCTTTAGTAAGAAAACTGCCAGTTTCCCGATATTTTTTACGTTATAGTCAACCGTAGCGTGGTGTATTTTAATTTTTTTGGCAATTTGTCGATTACTTATGCCACTTTTATGGTAAGCTATTATAAGCGCACGTGTTTCCGCACTAATTTCTCTTCGCGGAGGCATTTTAAAAAATTGTCACACGATATTTCGCTCACGACGTGAATAGAGTAAATATCACACTGCAACTGACTATAGGTTACAGATTTCACTATAATCTTCTAGGAAGGTAATTTAAACATTATTACCTACAATCTAACAGATGACTAAATTTACCCAGTAAATTCAGAGGGATTGTTATTGTAATTGCACCGCAATAAACAGTTTATGGTAATCCGACCAAGTGCAGGTAAATGATAGTAAACCTCATGATATCGCATAATGGGTGTTTATCTTACTGAACTACATTTTAAATACGTATTTCATTTTATTATAATGTTTTTTTGGTAACCATAATACTATATGAATAATCCATGAAAACAGGGGTGCCTAAACACCTTTGAGCGGTAGTGTATAAGGTTGAAATCTAGTATGATGTGTATTTGATGAATAAATATTATTCTGGAGTGTTTTCTATATTTAATTGATTAATTATTTTTGTAATGAGTAGTAAATATATAATTAATTACGTAACTTTATTTCAAATAAAATCCTACCTAGTTTTAAAACTCCCGCCAAAAAGTAACTTTGAAAAACTCCATCGTGTAAACGCCTCTTTTTATTTTACTCCTCCGAATTAAAAAATGGAGTATAGTAATAAATTGCAAACGTACCGCTAAGCATCGCCAGACGTCTTTCATTTGTTGTTGCATATTTTCAGCATTGATTGATCTCTAAACGAACAAATATTTGAAACCATTCCTACGCAAACATGTGAGCCAACGAGACAATTGACCCAAATATATCAAATATTTGATATAAACACGTTACGACAATGGCACTACCTATTAATATCTCTATTTCTAAATGGTAATCTCGAATCGAAAATGCCAGGTGCAAGTAGCTCGATACGTACGTACACATGTTCCCAGCACGCCCAATAGCATGAAATATGTCCGCGTTATTTATTCTTATACACCAAACGGCAGATACATAAATACACTGACCGGCAAAGGAATGACACAGTAGTAATACATGTAAAAATGTTAAGTTAATTTTCGAAAGTATTTGAATAAGCATTTTGTCCTCTCCTAGATCAATTAATACTTTATTAATATTATGTTGGGATTTTGGATTCGTAAAACTTCGTAATATTCCATGAATTGTTCTTTGAAAGAAGCTTATTGGGGGATCTTATGCGTAACTTTTGATTCTTTTGCGTTATTTAAGTCGTTGTTAAAATTCTTGGAATGTAGAGATAAATAAAGTTCGAAAACACCGGGATTTCGTTCGATTCTCCATTCTGGTCGAAGTAGTTCCCTTGGGAATACAAATATCGATCTCAACGCCTCTTCAACTAAAAGGATGCATGCTGGAGTCTTGTTTTGCTCATGCACGCAACGACGTCTGCAATTCAGTTTCAATTTCTTATATTGTGAAAAATGTTCACTCCCCCAATTTGATTTTCATTTTTAAATAGACTAATAGGTCACAACCAATCAAGTCGCATGAGTACGCTGGTTAAGAAACAATAGCCATGTGGTTTGTTGCCAAAAACTGCTCTGTGATGAAAGCGGTATGTGGTCTCGCGTTATCATGATGGAGAATCTAACTGTTGCCGCACCACTTATCTGGACGTTTCTTTCTGATATCCTTCCTTAGCGACCTTAGGAGGTTATGATAGGATTATCCCTTAATCATTTGACCAGGAGGTGCATCACTACGCACGCTGATGCACGAACATGGTATCAGATACATTCCGAGGGATTCAAAGGGGTGTTTAGTTTTCACTAAGGAAAGAATTTTTGAGAGTTTAGAAAAAATAGAGTTATTATATTGTGGTCGTCCACGTATTCAACGTATCTGCAATTTAATATTGTCCTCTGCAAGGTGTGCTCTTTTGGAATGCATACAGCGTCTCTAGCGATTTTTCCATTCCTGGTAACAATTCTGGAAATTTTTTAGGTTAGGTAGTTTAGGACCTGCGTCGTGACTCTTTGGATGTTGTTTATTATTCATTTATAGGAACCCTTCAATTTCCTCTTAAGAGTTGGAAAAGGAAAATCACATGGAACCATGTTTGAGCTGTAGAGCGACTGAGGGAGTACAGGAATGTTTTTCTCTGCCAAAAATCCTGTAACCGCCAATAAGCTGTGACTGGATGCATTATAGTGATGCAAGATTCACAAGCTGATAATATCAGGTCGCACACGCAAAGCTCCTTTACGCAAACATTCATGATAAAAGGTTTGATGCAATGCCTAGCCTTGCGGTAAGTTTGTGGACAATTCCACAAGAATCAAGAAATCTGATGAGCGTGGATTATTTTCGGGATTTTCTCATGCAAGCGACGGTGTTACAGGCGTGTGACTCCACTCTTTGTCGCTTTATTTCAAAATCCTATTCGAATACCCGTGATTCGTCACCTGTTATCACTCTGTACATGAAGTTGACATCTAAAGGTGTCACGATGCAGGTTCTAAACAGCCTAACAGAAGAAAAACATTCCAATACTCTCATACCCGCTCTACGGTCCAGACATTGCCCCATGTGATTCTTCCAAACAGCCTAACGGAAGACTTCAATAATTGTTGCCAGGAATAATAAACTCGCTGGAGATGCTGTGTGCATTTCAAAGGAGCATAATTTGAAGGAGACAATATGACATTGTAGATACTTTGAATTAAATACTTTAAAACTAATCATTCTCATTAATTCTGAGACATATCTTGTATTCTACTAATGAAGTCGATCACATCCTGAATGTAGGATACGTAAGCGTGTGTAGAATGGTCCATATGATTGATTGGAAATGGGATTTAGGTGTCGGCTGCTTCTTGGTCTATGTCGTTTCTGGATTAAATTTATGGTAACATGGGAAAATTGGCTGAATAATGTGCAACTTCGTGTACTAAAGAGTTGATGACATTGAGGTATCTATTGGTATGAGCAACTTTACGACATATCGAATATACTACTTTGGCGTGAAGCCAAGGGGGCTAGGTATCAGAATATTAAGGAAAAGTCTCGACTACAATGGTGAAGCGGCTATTAATTTATTGAGAATTTAGGATCAAGGTAGATAAGTTTGAAATTTTGCAATGGCATTAGGACGATTTAACCAACCATAACCTACTTTAAATCCTACACTGGCGATAGTAACTCCCTTATTCTTATTCCATTTTACACATTGATTAAAGGAACTACCAGTTGATGCTCAGCACATACTTAGCAATTTTGATAGACATTGTCTATATAATTCGACAGATCCTAGTTAAAATTGGTAGAAACATATCGAACTTCAACCTACTTCCAGTTCCGTGGCAATTACTGTGAGCAAATTATGGGAATTGTCATGGGTTCCTTCCTATATCCGATTAGCATTTTTCTGGAAGCATTCGAAAAATAAACCTTATTTTCCTGCAACCCTAACCTTAAATGCTGTTTCAGATACGTAGATGATACTCTTATCATTCGACCACATCAACAGGTATCACATAATAGTTTTCTTTCTTTTCTAAATTCCCAAAACACTAATGTTAATTTTACTATGGAAATCTAGACAAACCAACAAAAATTTTCCTGATTTCTTGGTGCGCCATCGGCCTGATGGTAATCTAGGATACTCCGCATATCGCAAGCACCGGCTAATTCCTAAGTACCCAGTCACACCAGCAGCCATCCCAGAGTCATCAACTCTTTAAGTAGGCACCGGTTGCTTGTTCAAACCTAATAACACATGGGCTGAAAAGTCCCGAGCCTAACAAAGAAAACACGGTTTTTTTGGTTCAAAAGCTGATTCATCAACGTAATCTCCATCAAGAGCAACGCAATCATTCCAGCGCCGCTCTAACATTTCAATACCACTTTTGTACAACGATTTATCTTTTGCCTCAAAATAGGCCTCAGTTTCAGCGATAACCTCTCCATTCGTGCGAAATTTCTTACCGGCGAGCATTTTTTTGTGGTCTGCGAACAGCCAGTAGTCGCTGGGAGCCAAATCTGGCAAATACGGTGGATATGGGAGCAATTCGAAGTTCAATTCATGCAGTTTTGCCATTGTTTTGATTGACTTGTGACACGGTGCGTTGTCTTGATGAAACATTTTTTTTTCTTTGTCATATGCGGTCGTTTCTTTGCAATTTCGGCCTTCAAACACTCCAATAATGCTATATAATATACACTGCTGATGGTATCTCCTTTCTCAAGATAGTCGATAAATATTACATCACGCACATCCCAAAATACCGAGGCCACAACCTTTCCAGCCGATTGTTGTGCTTTCGGGCGCTTTGGACGAGGTTCACCAGTTGCTGTCCATTCAAATGACGATCGTTTTGATTCCGGAGTGAAGTGATGGATCCATGTTTCATCCATTGTCACATATCGACGCAAAAATTCAGGTTTGTTACGTTTAAACATGGCCAAACACTGCTCAGAATCATCAACACGTTCTTGTTTTTGGTCAACAGTGAGCAAACGCGGCACCCACTTTGAACAGAGCTTTCTCATAGTCAAATGCTCATGCAATATAAAGCCAATACGTTCTTTTGATATCTTTACGATGTCAGCTGACTCACGCAACTTCACTTTTCGATCATTCAAAACGATTTTGTGGATTTTTTTGATGTTTTCTGGTGTTACCGCCTCATTTGGACGTCCACTGTGTTCTGCATCATCGGTGTCTCTACGACCACGTTTAAAGTGAGCAAACCATCATTTTATTGTTGTTTCTGATGGAGCAGAGTCCCCATAACATTTTTCAAGCCATTGCTTCGCTTGAACGGTATTTTTTTCCCATCAAGAAGCAATGTAAAATTAAAAGACGAAATTGTTTTTGATCCATTGTTTTGAAAATAACAAAAGTCGCGTGACTCTTAGCACAATAACTCACAAACTAATGAATAGAATATCATGAAATTTTAACAGCTGTCTTTAGAAGGTTAGTACTAACTGAGAGGGAGGTTACTGCAATAAAACTAGCGTCATCTATGTGTTAGGCCCGGGACTTTTCAGCCCATGTGTTACACTACCTAACAAACTTTCCTATATCATCACAATTTTAATCCAAAATAATTGTTCGAGCACGTTTATAGACACAACAATCAACCAACATGTAAATCTCACCCCTAGAACATCTACAACTACTTACACGATCCTTACATTCAGGATGTTACCAATCGCATTAGTAAAGATAGCAATCAAACCCCGTTCCAAACTCTCAGATCTTTCTTAAATCAGGGATAAGCACCTTCGCAAATCTTCCGGTGTATGTTGATGGCACTAAGTGCTTTAGCTGGAAAATGATTTGCCATGTTTAATACAACCTTATAAAAATTATCGCAATTTGCACTACTACTTTTATCGTCGAAAAATTCCAGAACCCGAACAAGAGAGAAGACGCGGTTTCAACACAGAACCTAAGAGGAAATTTTATGGTATCAAATTTTTCTCCAAAACTTTGTCTTCCCGTGTATCATACTCTACCCAGCGTACATTTCATCCCATATTTTAATATGTGATTTGTATTACGGTAGTATGCATTGCGAAGGTAATTATGTAACTTTTCTACAGTTTACAACCAAGGATATTCTGTAAGTAATGCATTTGAATTTGCTTGGATTTTTATTCCATCGTCTTTTTGCCGAAGCAATAGAATATTCCTAAGAAACAAGAAATTAACGTTTATCCAACTCAGAACTAATTACATCTCCCTCAACCTCAAAGTAATTCCAAGAATTTCCGGATTCCTATCTGTAACTTACACAAAAAAAACATACAGGTATTTCGGTTGAGACATTTGCCGTGCCTAGACTTTTGCAAGTCGATGTATGTCTGCATTCTATGATAATATCGGATCGCGGTCGAACAATATTCGCCTTCTCATGTAACCCGCGCACATTATACATGCAGTAGGTACGCTGGCGTATTCTTAAATAACTCCATCCCGTGCGCTATAGGCATTTTAGAATGCGAAACTGTGGGCCGGCCAATGGGAATGGATGACGGCAGGTGATTGTTATACAATTAAACATACCAAGCAGTCGTTTGCACCTCCGATGTTCAACTTTCGCTGAGTGAATCGTAACGTCTATATTGAATTACAATACACTTGCTATTGTTAGAAATGGCAAAATACTTTTCTGAATAAATATTAAAATTTCATATCATTCTTCTTCTTCTTCTCATATCCTTATACCTTTTCAGGTGTTGGATGACCTTTTTGTACCCATTTTTCTATTCTCTTCCATTTCTTGTTATTGCTTTCATTTCTTCTAAGTTTTTCCGTTTCTTCTACCCGTTTCTCTTATCTGGTCCTTCCATTTCCTCCTAGGTCTTACATTTCCTTTCTTTTTTGGGTATCCTGTCTCCATTATTTTTCTTGTAATTCTATCTGTCTTCATCCTTTCTATATATCCGTGCCAATTTAATTGCATCCTCCTTACTTATTACTATTATTGTTGGTTCTTGCTTTGTTATTGTAAGACCTTCATTCTTGATCCTATATTATTTTGTTTTCCCGACTATTCTTCTGAGATGTTTCATTTCCATTGCATTTATCATTACTTCATCTTTCTTCCGCAATCTCCAGTTTTCACACACACACGTTATTACTGGGATTGTTGTAGTATTACACATTTTCGTTTATGTCTCCATATCGACGTCTCTGTTTCCTAGAATTGACTTATTTAAAGTGTAGTAACACATGGGCTGCAAAGTTCAGGGCCTAACAAAGAAAACACGGTTTTTTTGATTCAAAATTAGCTTTATTCATCAACGTAATCTCCATCAAGAGCAACGCAATCATTCCAGCGCCGCTCTAACATTTCAATACCACTTTTGTAGAACGATTTATCTTTTGCCTCAAAATAGGCCTCAGTTTCAGCGATAACCTCTTCATTCGTGCGAAATTTCTTACCGGCGAGCATTTTTTTTAAGGTCTGCGAACAGCCAGTAGTCGCTGGGAGCCAAATCTGGCGAATACGGTGGATATGGGAGCAATTCGAAGTTCAATTCATGTAGTTTTGCCATTGTTTTGATTGACTTGTGACACGGTGCGTTGTCTTGATGAAACAAAAATTTTTTCTTTGCCATATGCGGTCGTTTCTTTGCAATTTCGGTCTTCAAACCCTCCAATAACGCTATATAATATTCACTGTTGATGGTATTTCCTTTCTCAAGATAGTCGATGAATATTACACCACGCACATCCCAAAATACCGAGGCCATAACCTTTCCAGCCGATTGTTGTGCTTTCGGGCGCTTTGGACGAGGTTCACCAGTTGCTGTCCACTCAGATGACGATCGTTTTGATTCCGGAGTGAAGTGATGGATCCACGTTTCATCCATTGTCACATATCGACGCAGAAATTCCGGTTTGTTACGTTTAAACATGGCCAAATACTACTCAGAATCATCAACACGTTCTTGTTTTTGGTCAACAGTGAGCAAACGCGGCACCCACTTTGAACAGAGCTTTCTCATAGTCAAATGCTCATGCAATATAAACCCAATACGTTCTTTTGATATCTTTGCGATGTCAGCTAACTCACGCAACTTCATTTTTCGGTCATTCAAAACGATTTTGTGGATTTTTTTGATGTTTTCTGGTGTCACCGCCTCATTTGGACGTCCACTGCGTTCTGCATCATCGGTGTCTCTACGACCACGTTTGAAGTCAGCAAACCAGCGTTTTATTGTTGTTTCTGATGGAGCGGAGTCCCCATAACACTTTTCAAGCCATTGCTTCGCTTGAACGATATTTTTTCCCATCAAGAAGCAGTGTAAGATTAAAGCACGAAATTGTTTTTGATCCATTGTTTTGAAAATAACAAAAGTAGCGTGACTCTTAGCACGATAACTCACAAACTAATGTTTAGAATATCATGAGATTTTAACAGCTGTCTTTTGAAGGTTAGTACTAACTGAGAGAAAGGTGACTGCAATAAAACTAGCGTCATCTATGTGTTACGCCCGGGACTTTTCAGCCCATATGTTATATTCTTGTTGATTTACTGGCTGTGTTCATTAAGTCTCTATCTATTTTTCCGTCGTCTTTCAGTATGCTTTCCAAATAGTCATATGTTGCTACCCTCTTCAATGTATTGCCTCTACGATTAATTTCTTTGTTGACTCTATTGTTTCGGTTTTCATTTGCGATCATTACCTTAGTTTTATTCAAGTTTACTTCCACCTTCACGTTTTCTATTTCCTTCGTCGTGATGTTCATTACTTTCTGCTTTTTTTACTTTTACCTTTAGAGTTTGCAATCAGCACCACATCATCTGCATATAGTAAGCTATTCCCTCTGTCAGGTTCTAGATTTCTGTATTCTATTATTGTGCTGTGCTGTTCGGTTTGTGCTTTTATTCGTTTGACTTATCTGTCCATCATTAGTATGAATACCCACTAAAAATAAGCCGAATAAAATTTGTATTTGTGCTTACTAACTAAAGATAAGTGTGCAAACGATACTTGGAGAGGAATAAAGTCAACTAAACTAAATACGAAAATTTAATATGGTAGTAATTACAAACGCTATTCAACACTACTTATTGTTGTACAGGGTGGCGCAGGGGAACGGGAAATTTTCAACGTTACAGTTGTCAGCACTGTAGAGCCGGCAGTTGTTCGTAACGTCGCACAATTGTTGTGAACGCATTACCATTTAGTAATCATGGATCGTTGGATTGGTGCGGAACGTGCAGTAGCTGTGAGAGCGTTTTATAAAAATGGTGATAGTGCGACTGCCGCGCAGAGAGTATTTCGACAGCATTACCAGCTTGGACGTCATGGACGTGTCCCGTCTGCGATTACAACGTGGGTGCGTAATTTTGAAGAAACAGGATCTGTCTTGAAAAGGAAAGCTCCAGGTGGCATTCGAACGGTATGTACCCCAGATAACATTGAGGCTGTTAGAGCTGCAATCGAGAGAAGTCCTCGTCGCTCCATTCGACAGCATGCATCTACGCTAGGGATTAAGCGACGAAGCTTACAAAAGATACTGCACGGATTGCATTTCCATCCCTATAAGTTGCAGATTGTGGAACAATTACATGAACGAGACCCAGCGTCACGTATGGAGTTTAGTATGCAGATATTGACTAAAATTAACGAGGACGCGAATTTCGTTGGTAATATATAGATATCAGACGAAGCCCATTTCCACCTGAACGGTTTCGTAAACAAACAGAATTTTCGTTATTGGACAGTCCTTGTGAGTTACACCAGCGAGCACTACATAGCGACAAGGTCACAATATGGTGTGCTGTATCATGTCATGGTGTTATCGGCCTTTATTTTTTGCACGTGAGGATGGTAGTGCAGCGACAAGAACATCCGCTCGATATGTTGAAATACTTCACACATTCTTTGCACCGAGACTGTACGAGCTTAATCTTAACATGGAAAACATGTGGTTTCAGCAGGACGGAGCCACGTCACACACTGCTCGACATTCGACGGCAGCAGTTCGTCAATTGTTTGGAAGACGCATTATTTCACGTAACGGTGACATTGAATGGCCTTCGAGATCCCCTGATCTTAGTGCGTGTGGCTTCTTCCTGTGGGGGTATCTTAAAGGGAAGGAGTACCGCACACGACCTGCAGCAATCCATGAACTGAAGGAGAACATTCAACAAGAAATCACTGCCATTCCCCAAGATTTGCTACACCGCGCATTCCAGAGTTTTCATAACAGGCTGTTAGTGTGTGATCGCCGAATGGGAGGACATCTTTCCGATGTCAAAATCATAATAAATTTTCAAAATTTTACTGTTCTTTTGATCTCATTTTGTATTTCGTTTATTATTTACAAATTTAGCTAGACGGGAGTTAGGTATTTGTTAAAATGAAATTTTATTAAAAAGCCATATATATGTATATATGTATATGTACATTATGGTTCGCCGATATATACAGCTGTGGCCATATGTATTCGCCACTCTTTTTTGTTTTTTATTCCGACGAATATATAAGAAATAAAAGAAAATTGATCGATGAAAATGTTTCATTGTGAGTGTATACAGATATATACAGGTATTGCTTAATATTTGGTAGCTCCTCCCTGGGCTTTTATCACCGCACGAATCCGTCGGGGCATACTGCTCACTAAGTTGTAGCACTGTTCGGGGGTGATTTTATTCCACTCTTCGAATGTTTTTGTTTTTAAGCATTGCTTTGTGGTAGATGAGTATTTAGCTACATTTCGCTTTAAAATGTACCATAAATGCTCAATTGGCGATAAGTCCGGGGATTGTGCCGGCCATTCCAGGACCCGCACGTTATTTTCACTCGAACCAGCGCATTACTTCGCGAGATTTATGGCACGGTGCATTATCTTGTTGGAAGTAATACTCTGGCTCATCATTATCGAATAATTTTAACGCACACGGTTCCAGAACTTCTTCCAACATGTCGATGTACGTCCGACTGTTCATTCGGCCCTCGCAAACGAACAGTTCTCCGACGCCTGTTGCACTCATGAAACCCCAAAACTATTATGCCACCACCCCCAAACTTGACAGTCGGGATGATACAGTCTAGATGGAAGGCCTCTCCTCGCCTGCGCCGCACGTATTGAGGCCCAGGTTTACCACAAAGCTACCAACAAAAACATGAATACTGTTATATTTTGGAACCCATTAAAAAGAATAAAAACACTGTAGATACCAGGAATTGAATACAGAATACCGCAAATACAATAACTATGTATTACTTACCTCAATATTTGACTCATCCGTCCACATAACGTTGGCCCAATTGTCAATGGTCCAGTCGCGGTGACTTTTAGCCCACAGCAGTCTCTTTTTCTTTTGTAGCGAAGACAACCGTGGTTTATGTCAAGCTTTGTATCCACCTAAATTTAATTGACAAGGGCGTCTTCTAACCGTGCGAGGAGAAATAGCAACATTATGTAGCCGGAAAAGCTCACTGGAAAGCTGTTTAGACCCTTTTTTCCGGTCTCGCAAAGACATCCGCTCTAAGACTCGCTCATCTCTGCTAGTCGCCTTCCTTTTTCGACCAGTTTTCGGTTTGTTTGTCAAAGATCCACTCTCTTTATATCGTTTTATCATCATTCTAACTGTCGATCGCGCACATTTCACTTGTCGGGCAATAGCAGAC
Source organism: Trypoxylus dichotomus (assembly GCA_023509865.1). NCBI lineage: Eukaryota > Metazoa > Arthropoda > Insecta > Coleoptera > Scarabaeidae > Trypoxylus > Trypoxylus dichotomus. The sequence goes on from CM042082.1 coordinate 11,629,887, forward strand.
ACCGACAACCCTTGCTTTTCTAACACCACAATTTGTCCTCGCTCTACCTCCGTCAATTCGCGTGTTTTCGGCATTACTTTTTACTGTATACTATCGTATTACGCAGACAAAGTCACAGACACAATATCTTCACTCTAACTAGCTCGACCTTACTCTTACAACTTTTAAGAAAGAAGAAATATTCAGAAATTACAATTTTACGTCTATTTTCTAAATTACTCAGAATGGCCTACAATAAACCATTAAACCCTCATTACCAGGTACCTAGTTAAGTCCGTCATCGACCCTGCTTCTTATAAACACAATAATATTCGTGTAACATGTTCAAAACGAGAGTGGCGAATACATATGGCCACAGCTGTATTTTGTATCTTACATTTGGCTATTTTAATTACTTAGCATTATTTATATTCGAATTTAAAACAAACAAAAATTTAAATAAAGAACCCATTTGGAAAATTAAGAGCCTGAGATTTCCCACCACAAAATTGGCGCCACGGCTTTTTGGGCATTTAAATTTTTTGAAACTTTAATTTCAATTTATTTTTCTATTTTGTGTTAATGGACAGTACACGTAAGACAAGAATGCCCGAAATGCATTCTCTCGAATCCGAGATTGGCGATATTTTGTCCTCCAACAATATCTCCGAGATTAAAAAGTTAATTAAAATAATCTAGGCGAAAAGGTAGATGATTTTATGAATGAAGACGATTCTAATTTAGTAACTTTAGAAAAGGAATTGATTTAATTGACAACTATGTAAAATTTAATATTTAAAGCATCTGTGAATGCATTTCGGATATTGAATGTTCTGTCAAATCAAGTAACTTAAGCATCAAAATACTAAGCTTAAAATAAAAAAGTTATTGCCAAAATTTAATAGAAAAACATTGATATTTTTTAAAAGATTTGAAAGTTAATAATACATATCATTACAATATATAGCAATTTGTGTACGGCTATTGGGTGCGATAGACAATCGCTGCTATGCTGTCGTTTAGTCGGAGAAAAATACGATAGAAAATGCCATAACGAAAAACCGGAACACTACAATTCAACTATCATGCTAGTTGAAAATTGATGTAACTTTATGGGATGCATTACAATGCGATTTTTCTCAAAGTTTGTTGGACTGAAATTCCCAGGCCGCACCTTCCCCTATAATTGCATTTCTCAATACTTCGCTTAATGCTTTCCTCATTTTTAAAAGAAACGAGTTTCTTTAAAAATGTCAATGAGAATATAATTATACCCCGTTACTATTGCAGTGGGATCATTTACCATTTCTTCATGTATTTCTTTCCTACTGCGGAACACATCCTTATACTCTTAGGTGCATAATCGGGTACAAGGGCACGCTTGTATTACCAACGCTATGGAATAAACGATATCTCCGTTCTATTCCGCGTCGCTTAATAACCGTTCATTTCGAACTTTACCTTTGCCGTTCAACACTGACAATAACAATTACCGCGGCACTAATTGCCTGTCAGATGGTATTTATTGTCCCTCAGACTTTTTACATATTACATTACATACTTCATTAAAACGGTAAGCGCTTGCCTTTTTCGGAGACTCGTTTTCAAAATCCATTAGCGAGAATTTCCACCCATTAGCGGCGCTACCCAACAATCATAATTATCAAGCCTGTAATAACAACTTTCCACCCGATACTTACCTGTCGATATCCTACCTGGCATGTTAATTGCAAAATAAATCGGTCAAACGTATATTGCGAAGAAACGATTACGCGATCGATAAAACAATACGGCGATTATTGTCACGGTATCGTTGCTGCTATTACCTTATTGTGTTATTGCCAGGCGGTATTGCTAGAGGTACCTGTAAACGCAGGCGAAGTCGCAAGTAACTACAATAAAGTATAACCTGGATTCTAGTGAATTTAGATTTATTAACATACGCTAATGAAAGCACTGCTCTAGGGAAATGCAAGAATGCGTTACATGTGAAATTATATTACAGTTAATAAACTTGTTTAAATGTATTTCCATGTATTTGTTTTATCAGATGTATTATATAGTGTTTTGTAGAGAACAGGACACCGTTTGATTTGTTGGTGCATTATTACACCAAACTCGCGCACAAGTTTCCCATTTCACCACCCACGGATTGTAAGACCGTAAAGGTATAATTTTTAAACTTGATCGGCGACGATTTGTTTCGAGAACTTCCCAGGTCCAACGAATTGCATTTTTATTGTTACACAGAAAAACACATTGGATAGTTTTAATACATTGTATTAAAAATATAATAAAATGTAGTCATGTACAACAGCTATAAGTTTCATACTTGAAGTTAGATTAAGAGAGCGACCTGAAATGTTTCCGAAATCGGCAAGAGATGGCGCACGAAGGTTGAATGGGATTCATTGGTCGGTAAGGACAACCTGTTTTACGTCAACTGACAAAATTTCAGACGTCTACTGTCAATAGTAGTTGTTTAAGAGTGAGGTTTGTGTAGCAAATCAGGCGGTTTCACAAAAATGGATGAAATCGAATTTCGTGCAGTAATAAAACACTCCTGGATGGCCGGGAAAACGAACACGGAAATTCTAAATACTTTGCTAGAGGTTCATTGCGGATACACTTCATCATCTTCAACCATCAGCCTCTGCGTGAGCCAGTTCAAACGCGGCCGCATAAGCACAAGTGACGAACCACGCAGTGAACGCTCAAAAACCGCTACCAATGGTCGGCAAGATTCATGATGCCGATTGAAGCTGAAAGAGATAGCAGAGGTAACAGACATCTGAGAAGAACGCGTTGGCCATATCCTGCACGAAATTTTGGGTGTGAAAAAGCTTTCGGTACGATGGGTACGTCGTTTGCTCACATCGGAGCAAAAATGAAATGGAGTGATCGTTTCGGAAGAGTGTCTTTCCGGGATCCAACGCAATCCAAGGGATTTCTTCGTGCGTTTCGTAACCGTGAATGAGACTTGGATCCTGCACAACATACCGGAGACCAAGGAATAGTCGAAGCAGTGGACTTTGTCGGGCGAATCGGCTCTGAAGGCAGCAAAGACCGTTTTATCGGCCGGAAAGGTCGTGGCGACCATCTTTTGGGATTCCCAAGGTGTGATCCTCATCGACTATCTGTAGAGGGGAAGGACTATCACGGGACAATATTACAGCGATTTATTGACCCGATTCCATGTAGTATTGAAGGAGAAGCGGCCTTGTTTGCCACGGAAAAAAAGCACTTTTCCACCGGTTCATTCATCCCTCCTCGTCGTATCCAAGTTCAATGAATTGTGCTACGAATTAGTCTCTCATCCTCCATATTCACCGAACCTAGCTCCCAGCGCCTTTTTCCTATTTCCAAACCTGAAAACATCACTGGGAGGAAAGAGATTTGCCTCAAAAGAGGGAGTCATCGCCGCTATAGATGGCTATTTTGCAGACTTCGAAACATCATACTTTTCCGACGGTTTGAAGGGATTGGAGTACTCTTTGAAAAAGTGTATTGATCTTCGAGGAGACTACATCGAAAAATAAAAATAAAAGACCACACCAATACCGTGATTTTCTTGTCAATTCTGGAAGCATTTCAGGTCGCCCTCGTACACTATTTTAAAAACATAATAAAATGTAATAATGTGCAAGAACCATAAGTTTCAAACTTGAAGTTACAGTATTGACTGTTGACTAATCACTGATTGCTTCCTGTATGAGACTTGTCTTTTATATATTTGATTTGTTAATTGATTTAAAATATCTCTCCCTAATTACGTCCGGAAGCATTTGTCCACAATGTTTAATATTGTGAAACACCACTAATGGCAAGAGTTTTTACCTGAATATGAAATGTAAATAGGTAAGATATATGTATATAAGTGTAAAAGACAAAATTTTTAATTAAATTTAACTTAAATTTAAATATTCAGCTAATGTCCGAACATATAGTATTTAAAAAAGTTAAATATACGAATACTATTAGCATTTAATTCGTTTGGAGTCATTGTTTCTGAGCTACTCTGACATTTTGAAGTGAATCGTTAAAGTTAGACTTTAATATAAATAAGAATCGCTTAGTATTAAAAAACACTGTCGTTTTAATAGGTTTCGAGAGAAAGAGAGAAACATATTAAGTTGAAAAATTAACATTTTTCCATCAACTTGAGTTTTGGTTTCATTATTTAACTGGATAAAATTAGTAAACAATTAATTGCGGTGCAATCTCGCACTTTACCATTTTTGGGGTAGCTTACTCGCTTCAAGGCTATTCAGATTGGATCCTAAAACATCAAAGGAGCCGATTGTTTTGTCCTTTATGGTATAACTTTATCTTAAATGAATATGCAGACATAATCTGAGCAAAGTCAATGACGGGGAGGTATCTACAATCGTTTACCGACTATAGCTACGAGGATTGCTACTTATGTATTCGGAATAATAAACAAAAACACATATTTCTCATTAAAAATGGTTTAATTGTTTTTCAAAATATTCTCCGCATGATCGACACGCTTTTGCATATGTTTGATGCAATTTTCATAGCAATTTTCCACTCCGATTGAAACATCTTCAAAACATGCATCTTGACCGCATCAACCACTTCTTCTGGCATCTAAAATCGTTGACCACATAGTTCGATCATCAATTCGATGTTTTGACCGGTTAAATGTTGAATTGTTTGGGTCGATGTGTGAGAGCTCGTGTTGTCATGGTGAAGAATGATTCTACGTCGCTGGCAAATGGTAGTACACTATTCAGAATTGACCGTTCTACGATTCTCTAATGGCACTATAGCCACATGCCCGTTTGGCTCATCTTGGAAGACCCTTACAGTCGGTCGCTGTTTACCTTCGGGCTCATACGCTTAGATCTAAGGTTCGTCACCTGTGTATATGTTAAACACGGCCTTTGGTGCACCGCGATTGTATTTGTTGAGCATTTTTTGCATCGATCGACACAAGCCTTTTATCGAGCGATTGTTAAATTATGCAGAATCCAACGCGCACAATTTTTTTTTCATGGCTAAATGTTCGTGTAAAGTCTTGTGTACGCTACTGCCCAGGGATGCCTCAATCTTACGGTACGTCACATAATAATCTTGGTTTATCACTTCGCGCACAGCATCGATATTCTCTGGCACAACAATCGACTTTGGACGACCTTCTTCAAATTCGTCCCTAAGTGAACAACCGTCACGACTGGATTCATTGAACTAGTGATATACACTGGTTTTAGATGGTGCTTCATTGTCAAAAGCTGAAATGAGTTGCAGTGTTGTTGAGATAATCCACGTGGAAAGTCGTAGTAAAGCATCGGACGAAAATTCTCAAGAGTTAATTCCATTTTTTGACTGAGATGAAATCTTCAAGTCGCTAAATAACACAAATAACATCCGTATGACAAAACGTCACTCAAATAATGTCAAACTTTACAATGTATATGTCAGATGGCGCCTATACTCCATTTACGTTAAGAATGCAGACTTGGAATAGAGAGGCCTTAAAATACGGGCTTGCTATTGGCTAATGGGCGAGGCATATTCACATAGGAGAAATTCATGCAATTTCCTTATATGAAATTTCTGTCAAATTTATTTACGATTTTGTTGCCGTTGTTTCCTGCAGTTTTTCATGGAATTTCATCTTTATAAACAAGTTGTAACAAAAAGAATTCTTTTCAGAATTCTTTTATCTCATCATTTAAGGTACTACATAATTAATTATACGAACTAAATTAATTTTACTCTACTACTACAAAATTACAGCATTGATTTGGTATGCCCGAGGAAGCAATAGTACATCCAGTTGTAGGACCATTGAAAAACCCTCAATGGAACATATTGGCAGTAGGCAGAAGCTAATAGCTCACAATTTATATGTGCAATTGAAGCAAGAAAATTGCAAGTCAACTTCTGTTGATTGCAACATGACTTGGTTTAAGTGAAAGAATAGTATGAGAACAATGCCAAAGAGATTAATACAAGATAAATTCCCAGCTTGCCCCCTAAGAAACGCCTTCGAAAAACAATATACGATCACTTATACGAAGCTCAAAAATCTATAATTAGGCGACATGTCCATTCATTCTTTTTAAGAAATGAATTGCCTACATGTACAAAATTTTGACCTTCGATTTAAACCAACTTATTAATCCTTTGCAGGTTATTACTGCATATGATAATTTGTCCTGTTAGGAATTAGTGGTTAAAAAGGAATCGAAACAGTGTGCTAATGTAACAAGACATTGCGCTATGGATACGTCGGTATTTAACCAGCATTAGAAAATTAAATAAATTGAAATTATTTGTTTAATATGTTAATAAAGTGCCAAAAAGTAAAGATCTTTTTTATTAAATTTATTGATATAAAGAGAAGACAACTATATAAATTTGTAATATGTGCAGTTAAGAGATTTTTATAATTAATTAATATATTTGATATTTTATTGTAGTCATTAATATGCATGCAATTATTTATTGACTGTACTGTCGTTGAAAATGTACATTGGTTTTACTGCAGTCGAGGTACAGTAGACAAATATATTTGCATTGCTGTTTTCTTTTTCACTGAACAGCTCATCTAACTTCACCATTGAGAATAACCAAATTCTATGCAAGATTTAAGGATGTTGTGTGTTGGCAAATACTTTGAAGCCATTCGATGGACTTGGGTACACTCCCGTTGAGCCCATTATGTATTGTTCATAATCAGCAACGTTCCTCCTTGTTTGGCTTTATCTTGTATATATTGAATTGCTTAGTTTCAATCATACCATTGAAACTGTCTCTTTTAAAATTGATGGAGATTACCAACGGAGATTTACTTCTTGACAAATGACGGCATAACACTATGTATATAACCACTCATGTCAAAGTTATATTTTCGCTTCAAGTTTATCCATGGCAATATTGTCATTCTAAAGCTTGTCATATGACATTTATGTTCTCCTCGATTAACCCCAAATGCGTTCTCATTTACTTTTTAACATAATTAAATAAGCTCCAACTATTTCGGTAAATTAAACAACCGAACTTTTACTTTATTGTTGCGGTATTACTTTACCAGGTCATATAACCATACTGTATTGCACATAAAATATGAAAAACTTCCTATTTATTATACAAGATTTGATGTTGTCAGTTGACAGTTCCATCGGTTAAATTTCACCAGTGTGATATAGCCGCCGATCGTAGCTGCATTCTTAACGTGAATGAAGTATAGTAACACCATTGATTCCAATTCCGGATCAATAAATGGCAATCCTCGTATAACCATGATGTATGGCAATAGCGAAGTACTGCTTATGGCAACTGACTGATAGACGGATTCTAGGGGATTACTGCAGCGAGTAAGAATAACGGGAAACGCACATTAGTATAACCGTTGACTTTGCTCAAATTATGTCTGTATATCAACATGTCCATAATCTTTTTACCCTAACCTGTAAGGTAAATAAATCCAATAAATTTAAAACAATGGTGCACACCATATAGTTTTATATTTCACATTTTTACAGCAGTTATTTGTACAATAAGAATTCCCATATCAAACAACGTGTCTCTCTACAAATCATTACTGTTATACAATTCATTTTACTGTTTAGCATATGTGTAAGTGCCCGCTTTCAAACACTAATATTATTCCATCTTGATTCGATACCGAACACCTACAGCAACCACGATCCGAGTAGATCGTAAATTTAGTCGTTACAACTGCGTAATACAATACGGCGCGATTATTATACCTGATAGTTGCAGGTTATTCCGGGCTCCAGAATCCCATTAGCCGACGTAATGGTTATAATACCGGAGCGCAAATTAATCGTGAATCGTAATGATGATCAACGGCGCAGCGCCGGTAACCGAATATGCTCGCGGCGCGGTACTATAGTTACCGCATTTTTTAATCGGAAAGAAATCGCGCGCACCGATCACCTTGGAGTATATTATTTCAGGCGCCTATGCAAATTAAACCTTTTACCGCACTTATGCACCCGTACAAGTCGCCTTAATAAATACATTCGCTTGCCCGTATTATTCTCAATGTTTACGTATGCCTACACCATATCCAAAGCTGTCTGTTTGTTTTTCTTGCTAAATTTGTGTTTACTAGAGAACACATGCACCCAAACACTAGTTCTGGATCTTGTACATTTTCCTAGGTGTAACTGAACTTATTTATAACTAAGGAATAGACTAAATTACAATAATTAAAATGTGAAAGAACAAAAGATCAATATACTTCATTCACGTTAAGAATACAATACGGCGGCTGTATTACACTGGTGAAATTTAACCGATGAAACTGTCAAATGGCAACATCATAAACATCAAAGTTTGGTTATCAAAATCTTGTCTAATAAATAGCAAAGTTCTTCATATTTTATGTGCAATACATTATGGTTATATAACCTGGAAAAATAATACCGCAATACTAAAGTAAAAGTAACATCAATTGTTATATAAATGTATCCTTTCATTGTTTCATTTGCCAAAATTGGAGCTTATTTAATTATGTTAGAAATTAAATGTGATTGCATTTGGGGTTAATTGAAGAGAACATAAATGCCATATGACAAGTTTTAAAATAACAATATTGCCATGGATAAACTTGAAGCGAAAATATAACTTCGACATGAATGGTTATATACACAGTGTTACACCAAGTCATTTATCAATCTCTCCGTTGGTAATCTCCATCAATTTCAATAGTACGGTTGAAAGTAATCAATTCAATATATGTATACTAGAAAAAGGCAAACAAGGAAGAGTGTTAAATGACGATTGCAAGGACTGTGTGGATGTACAATTCACAGGTATGGGAGCCCACGTGCTCCCGAAACGCTGCGTTCCGCATAATTAATTAATTTGTGTGAGTGGAGTTTACTGCTATACCTGTGAAGGAAGAGTGTTGTTGATTATGAACAATACATAATGGGCTCAACGGGACTGTATCTAAATCCATCGAGTGGCTTCAGAGTATATGGCAACACACAATATTCTTAAATCTTACATAGAATTTGGTTATTGTCAATGATGAAATTAGATGAGCTGCTATGTGAAAAAGAAGACAGCACTCCAAGTATACTTATCTACTGTACCCCGGCTGTAGTAAAACAAATGTACATTTTCAATGATAGTACAGTCAATAAATAATTGCATGCATATCAATGAGTACAACAGAAAAGCAAATATACTAATGAATTATAACAATCTCTTAACTGCACATATTACACATTTATATAGTTTGCTTCTCTTCATATCTGGAATAAATTTAATAAAAAAGATTTCCTTACTGCTAGCATTTTATTTATACAATAACAAATGAAATAAACATATGAATGTAATCTATAAATCAAAGGGTAGAGTGAAAAAGGTGAATAAATAATTTCAATTTATTATGGAAATGATACTAACAGATATTTGAATCAGATTCTGATAATGGTGGTCTAACGAAGATCATGTATTTGTTGTTATCATAAATTTTTCGAATATATTTTCAACAATATTATCCAGTTAATAGCATACTCTCTTCTTCGATAACATGTTTGATACAATAAATTTGTACTCATGTTCTTTTAAAATTACTACATTGTATAAAATACTTTAACTAAATGTATGGAATGCATGAAGATATAAATGAGCAATGAGAGTATTCTAAGTGTATACACTTTATTAATTTATTACAAAATCAAAATCTGATGTATCTGTCGATGAATCTGCATCTGTAGTTATAATAAATTCTTCAACCATATCTTCAATTTAGCATCTGTCTACTGCCAATACGCTTCCTTGAGGGTTCTTCGATGGTCCTGCAGCTGCATCTACTATTGCTTCTTCAGCCATACCAAACCAAAGCTGTAATCGTAGTAGGAAAGTAGAAATCATTTTGATTATATAATCGATTGTATAGTACCATGAATTATGAAATGATGAGATAAAATAACTCTAAAAAGAATTATTTTTGCCACAACTTGTTTATAAGTAAAAACTGACAGAAATTTCGTATGAAGAAATTATATCAATTTCTCCTGTGTAAATATGCCTCGCTTATGAGCCAATGGCAAACCCGTATTTCAAGGGCTATCTATTCCAAGTCTGCATTGTTAACGTGAATGGAGTATAAGACCCTTCATTACATTCTTACGAGGAATTTCGATATCGTCAATAGTGTCGATTTATCAAGCTTTATTGTATAAAACGTTAGTGATAATTGGTAGTGTCTTAGTGTATTTATGAAAGCCATGAAAGTACGATATTTTAACATTGACGAGTCTGTAACAAGCAATATTTGAAATACATACATCTTAAGATGTCAAATTGTTTTACTTAATCAGGCAAATATTTATGATTTATTCTTGTCGTATCTGGAAATTGTTGAAAAATTGTAACATACAGAATTTAATTTGATATGTTTCCAATATGATAAATATTATGCAAAAGATGCTGTAATTAAATAAACATAATCCTGGATATGAATAACCCAAATGGCAAAATCCTAACCTGTAACTTTGTGTAAATATCGGGAACTGCCAAATTATTTTAATGAATTACATATATAGTACTTAACTTGAATTAGATGTACCGATTCGATTCGTACGAATAAAGATCGATGACGTGCGTCTAAAGATCCATTTGAATAGTATGTATAATGAACAGTCTCGGTAAAGTGGGGCAAGTTACAGTGCAGTGCGGAGAACAACATGGAGAGTCCGAGTGGCCGTATCAAGGCGAGTCTTCAGTAACGTTTACGTACTTGCATTATTTATGCTTGTGATCAGGGGTGCGCATGTCAATGCATATTTTGTAAGACAAGTTCTAGACCCATCTAGCGACAGAACATCGTTAACAGTTTAACCGCGAAACTTAAATAGTTTATATTCTGTACTTACTAATTAGTGATCCATTTTCTTTTAGTTGTGATCACAAACTACAATAAGATCCAATTGAAAACGTGGTTATATGGAATTCATAATTTATGATGACAACTAAAAGAAATTGCATTATAAAGAAAATATCTACAAAGATACTTATGAATACAACAAAAGGAACAGCAAACAAGTGATTTATTTCTAGTGTATTATGTAATATAGTATGTACAACAAAATAATCATGTTTTCAATTTCTTTTTCTCTATTTTATAGCTGTTCCTTGCGTTCTATCTGTGTGAGATGTCGTTTTTTTTATACCAATATCAAATTATTTATTTACCTTATATATATACCGATAATATAAATTTAACAAAGCTATCCACAATAAAATTTTGTAATTCGATTGTATGATTCTAAGTATGAAATGAAAATGGAACATTTATAAGTACATACGTTTCAATGTGCTCAGTAAATCCTTTTTTATATAATACCACTGAAAAAAGGAACATGCATATATTACATACATAAGTAAGACTAGACATCAAATCAACATTGCAATTATTCAAACATATCTAGGCAATCGTAGTCTTGTCCTTTAAAGATTTCACAATTTTTAATGGTAGGCTAATATTTTTAGTTACCCAGTTGTTAATATATCTAACCACATTTGATTCGATAGGACTGCTTCGCTTTCTAAAAGCATCCTCTTCTTTGCTTGGTAAGAAGTTGATGGTTGTTCTAAAATAACATTAATAGACATTAAACATAAATGGAATGAAATCGACTTTTATAAAAGTACCTGACAGTGAGTGTATTTTGGTCAAACTATTCCTTGGGCTCTTATCTTTTGAAATACCACTAGTGGTATATCGTGGAAAACATACTTCATACTGGGGCTGCTTAAATAAAGCCCAGTCGTAATGTGGATTAGAAAAACGATGCAGAACAGCTTCTCCTTTTGTTATACCATCAACTGATTAACTGCAGATTATAGTCATAAATAGAAAACGAACAAAACTATTAATAACAACACATACGCTCTGAGCAAATAATATGCCTGGATGAGATAGATTATGGACGAAGACGCAGACCAAAATCGATACTCAACAGCAGAAATACACTAGCAATGCTAACTGATACCTACCAACGTTGACCGGATACTAACATAACCTTAACCTAATAGTTACCTTAAAAATATCGCAGTAGATAATAACCTAATCTGTACTTTAGGTAAAACTTCTACAAGTGAGCGCCCTCGGGCGACAGCGCAGTCATACTAATTCTTCAATCAATCAAAATGTGACAATTTATTACTATGATAACTGGCCTTACTTGTGACTGTCATGAGTGAGCATAGGCAATGCGGACGCATAAATGCTTACACATAAAATAATGATAAAAATATATAAGATACCGAAACACTTACTACTTTAAGAAGTTTCCACGAAATCACAAACTGGGTGACATCTATTAAATATTAGAATCATTAAATATGTTTCCACACTTGTTTCCGTCAAATGAGTACGCTGTGTGGAATGAATATTTTTTAATGATGAAAACGACCATTCCACGACGTGAGTGATGTTATATTTGCAAATTTAAAGTAATTCTTGTGACAACTTAATCGATCTATTCACAAATTTGTCTTAGTATGAGAAAATCCTATACATAATAACACTTTCAATTTTTTTCGCCTTCCCTCGTACATGGGTATGAGTGAACATCATCCACAATTTGAACAGAATCCACAAGCGACGTCGAAGCGAACTTTTCAATTTCCTCCGCTACTTCATCACCTACATCACCTTTCACCTGACTATTTTGAAACATTTTCTGACTTTTCTTGATAGCTTTGGCGATACTCGGATCGAATTATAAAACCACCTTCTTTACATCATTAAAATGTTCGCAGCAGTAAAATGAAGCCTTTATCCATATTTCCCTACGCGTAGTATTCGACTATGGTGATTCAGACACTTTGAGATACAGTTTATGAAATCTTTTTGTACGTTTTGAGGAGCTCGGAGATACTACGCTCATATGAGCTATTAAAGCATTTACTCGTGATAACATTTAAGGAGTAATTGCGCCACAAGGTTTAAAGCATAGATTTTACATGTTACATGTACCAGATTGGCACTCTCTTCTTTAAGAGATCGGCATAACGAAAGCATATTAGCGGTAGCGTCACTCACAAACATTATTGGGTTATTAAAACTTAAAATATGTTGAATGTCCCCAACACCAGTTTTAAAATTTCACCGCTAGTACATTCTGCAACCCTTTTGGAAACATGTAAGATAGGGGATGATGGTTCAAATTCTTCCATTGTGCGTACTATCACATTTACCACAGAATGTTTTTGCTGATCATTTGTTTCGTCCACACATAACCACAATTTTTTATCTTTCAATTCTTCTTTCAACATAGTCACAAACAGATGGCATAAAGTTTCTTAACGATGTCCGACTTGGTAATGTATAATCCGAATACTTTTATCAGAAACAAACACTTATCGCAAATATGAATTGTGTTTTATAATTTTTAGGTGGCGTTCACGCTTCCACCTGCCGGTACACGTCAAATAGTTGTAGCATTTTACAAATTTAATTCTATTACCTTGGTATTCCAAGTCCAGCATACTTACTATCACGTTCTCTAGTTTATTCGAAATACGCTTGTTACGTTCTCCTGGTTTGAAGAACAACGCCGCTGTAGCCTGCTCGTAAATTCTTGAATTAGTTGACCAATACTTACTTGTAGAGTATGTTCGCTTATTTACTATATGAAAGGTTGTACAGTGAAACTCAATGCGCATGCGCAAAAAAATATATTTAAAAAATAAAATGTGTACACGGTTTCCACTCTTGCCTATGTACAGTTACGATGTACGTAAGATATATATATTTGCAATAATTGCAGTTATTCGAGCTCTCTTCTACATGTAATGTACATTAGCATTTGTATATGTATTTTCATTGGTAGCAACATAAAGTAATGCCTCAGCATGTACGTTGCAAAGCTATGTCTTAATTCTGTTTAAAAGGTTAAACTCTTATATGCTTCCGCTGAAGCTTTGTTAGAGGCATGTACTAATGCCTCTATCTGTTTGCATGCACCACTACCTTTTTATAGGGGAGCCAACCCTATTTATTTCTTAAATTTATAAGCGCACCTCGGTGCTATGCTTAATTATATGTCCCTTTCCGGGAGCCTAATATACTTTCCTTGTTTTAAATTTGCCTAAGGGACTTGGCCCTGTGTTATTGGCATGTATTTGTACTTGACCAAATACGTTTGATATTTTCACATTTATAGGGGAACCCACCCTATCTCTTAGAGCTTGAACGCCTGGTCGAGGGCGACAGTAGCGATAATAGCCGATCTCAATACAAAAGTAATGTCACAGCTACCCAGGCGTTCTCGTTTGAAATATTACGCTATGTGCAATCTTTAGCTCTCTACTACTGCGCCCCAAAGAAGGGAAAAATCCAGTAACCAGCAAATGTGCGAACTGCGTACCGACAAGTAAAACGGAGCGATGATGCCGACATTACATAAGAAAACTGGCCCGTGACACTCGTCCGCTACGACGAGCAACTAAATGAAAAATTTCTAAGTCCCGATACGACAAGGACCGAACAAACGTACAAAAGACAACGGGCGCTGCGGCTGCAACGACCGTCAGCAAGAAGCGGAGTGATCGTACTTGTAGAGGAGGTCTATACATGCGCGCCGACAATCTCACCAAAATAATTTCCGACACAAACTTAACTGAAGACTAAAAATATGTATAGACGACAATGGAGACAGTAGCCTCGACGTACGATGATAGAAAATCGAGAATTTATACTTATTAAAAAATCTATACATGTGGTCCGACGACGTTACCAAATGACTCCCGCCAGAAATAAATGTATAGACAACGTCCTCGACGATTCCCGCCAAAACTAGAAAAACTTAGAAATCTCTAATAATCTTACGACGACGTTACTGTACACGTTACGACGAGGCACGAAAGGTGACCGAGAGTGCACGATCGCTAATACCTCGACTGTCGCGCGGGAGACGACTGCCTATGCTTGTGTACCTTAAATTTCAAGAAAATTCCCATTACATATCCGACGACGTTGCAGTGAATGATTTCTAATTAGGCAGTTTTAGCTAGCGTAATGCGAATGGCTGAGTTGCATACATATACAGTGCGTAATGTACATACATATTAAAATAAAATTGGATATAAGAGAGCAAAATAAATAAATATAAGAATGAAAATAAATAAATATAAAAAATGAAAATAAAATAATATTCTAAATGAAAATAATAATGCAAAGAAGATAAAATACATAATAGTAAAAAAAATTTAGAAAATACAAAAAACAATGTTAAGTCCTTAACAACGCTGTTTCCGAAACGTACCTAAATGCGACATTTTTTAAGTATGTGTGTACTTACAGGCACTCACAACGACCAGCCGAATAATACTAAACAACTGTGTTTTGATACGGGTGCTTGATGCTCCGTGCCGCGCGCTTCACCCATTCACGTTGTTCTCCGCACGGCACTGAAACTTGCCTCTCTTTGCCGAGACTACTTATGATAAAATTATTTTAATCTAATTTTTTAAATTATTTAGGGTAATATTAATTTAATGGCATGGGTGGATATTTATTACAAAAATTATAATAAAATGCGCAAATTATATTTCATCAGTAATGGATTTAGCTTTCAAGCGTAATTGTTGGGAAGCAAGTATTTATACTGAAACATAGAAGTAGGTATATCAACGCTGACAGGAGTTCCGTTCGCTTTAACGAAAGCCATACAAAACCGTATTAAGCACACACCGTTTAGCTGCACGGTAGCTCCATATACGCTTAGAAATCCTCTCGTATATTCAAGCACTAACTACCCTCGTTTTAGAGCTGGATTAACGCTATCGATTGCCGTAATTGCCAACCCTGTTCTAGCACGTTTATCGCGCTGAAGCTTTAGCGATATGGAATCTAATTTCGCTGCATATTCAGGAACGACAATACAGGCAGGATTACATGTACCGGTTGTAATTAGCACTATGCATCCAGGAACAATAAAATTAATTGATTGCTGTACTTACTACGTCAAATTTAGTTCACATAATTAAATTGTCGAATGACAATTTTCTCGGAAACATGATCACGTTACCCGTTACCAGCTAAATTTTATCGGTATTATAAATTTCTACTCTGACGACTCCTAATATAGGTTAGAAAGGAATTTGTTACACATTAGATTGAGAATATAACAAACTCAATTTTCACTCCTTTACATGTATAAAGGTCCTATTTCATATCTCTCGCATATCAGATCAAAGTTGTTTCGTTCTATGTTTGCAAATGCAACGATTCTGAACGTACATATACCCATTGCGCATAGTGGAAAGGGAATGCTCGATTGATATCCACTATCGTTCAATAGTTTGGAAGCAACAACGGGTTTTATCATACAAAAAGACATAGACACAATGAGATTCTATTGTGATTATTAGTCTCGGCAAAGAGGGGCAAGTTTCAGTGCTCTGCGGAGAACAACGTCGAGGGGTGAAGTGAGCGGCACGGAGAATCGAATACCCGTATCAAAACAAACTTGTTCAGTATTATTCGACTGGACGATGTGAGTGCTTGTCAGTACACATACACTTAGAAAATGTCGCATTTAGGTAAGTTTCGGAAACGGCGTATTATACCAAGCATTTGTCTTCTTCTGGAGCAAATATTCGTATTAAGGAACTTTATGCCATCTGTTCGTGACTATGTTGAAAGCGGAATTAAAGCAGAATTCAAAGATAAAAAAAATGGGGTTATGTGCGGACGAAACAAGCGACCGGCGGAAACAGTTTGTGGTGAATGTGATGGTACGTACAATGGAAGAGTTTGAACCGTCATCCCTATCTTACTTGCTTCGAAAAGGTTGGTTTGATGAAAGGTGGTGTTGAGGGCATTGCACAATCCAATTTTTAATATTTATGAGTGACGGCACCGCTAAAATCCTTTCCTTAGGCCGATCTCTTAAAGAAAAGAGTGGTAATCTGTTAACACATGGGCTGAAAAGTCCCGGGCCTAACACATAGATGACGCTAGTTTTATTGCAGTCACCTTTCTCTCAGTTAGTACTAACCTTCAAAAGACAGCTGTTAAAATTTCATGATATTCTATTCATTAGTTTGTGAGTTATTGTGCTAAGAGTCACGCTACTTTTGTTATTTTCAAAACAATTTATCAAAAACAATTTCGTGTTTTAATTTTACACTGCTTCTTGATGGGAAAAAATACCGTTCAAGCGAAGCAATGGCTTGAAAAGAGTTATGGGGACTCCGGTCCATCAGAAACAACAATAAAACGTTGGTTTGCTGACGTCAAACGTGGTCGTAGAGACACCGATGATGCAGAACGCAGTGGACGTCCAAATGAGGCGGTAACACCAGAAAACATCAAAAAAATCCACAAAATCGTTTTGAATGATCGAAAAGTGAAATTGCGTGAGTTAGCTGACATCGTAAAGATATCAAAAGAACGTATTGGCTTTATATTGCATGAGCATTTGACTATGAGAAAGCTCTGTTCAAAGTGGGTGCCGCGTTTGCTCACTGTTGACCAAAAACAAGAACGTGCAGATGATTCTGAGCAGTGTTTGGCCATGTTTAAACGTAACAAACCGGAATTTTTTCGTCGATATGTGACAATGGATGAAACAAACATGGATCCATCACTTCACTCCGGAATCGAAACGATCGTCATCTGAGTGGACAGCAACTGGTGAACCTCGTCCAAAGCGCCCGAAAGCACAACAATCGGCTGGAAAGGTTATCGCCTCGGTATTTTGGGATGTGCGTGGTGTAATTTTCATCGACTATCTTGAGAAAGGAAATACCATCAACAGTGAATATTATATAGCGTTATTGGAGCGTTTGAAGGCCGAAATTGCAAAGAAACGACCGCATATGACAAACAAAAAAAATGTTGTTTCATCAAGACAACGCACCGTGTCACAAGTCAATCAAAACAATGGCAAAACTACATGAATTGAACTTCGAATTGCTCTCACATCCACCGTATTCGCCAGATTTGGCTCCCAGCGACTACTGGCTGTTCGTAGACCTCAAAAAAATGCTCGCCGGTAATGAATTTCGCACGAATGAAGAGGTTATCGCTGAAACTGAGGCCTATTTTGAGGCAAAAGATAAATCGTTGTACAAAAGTGGTATTGAAATGTTAGAGCGGCGCTGGAATGATTGCGTTGCTCTTGATGGAAATTACGTTGATGAATAAAGCTAATTTTGAACCAAAAAAAACCGTGTTTTCTTTGTTAGGCCCGGGACTTTTCAGCCCTTGTGTTACATCTAATATGCAAAATCTATGCCTTAAATCTCGTAGCGCAATTGATTCCTAAATGTTATCCATGAGTAAATTATTAATTAATTAATCAGCTCATAAGAAGGCAGTATTTCTAAAGTCTCCAAAACGTACAAAAAGTGTCCCAAAGCATCTGAATCAAGACAGACGATTACTACGCGTTGGGGAACATGGTTAAGAACTGAGTTTTACTACTGCGAACATTTTGATAATGTAAAGAAGGTAGTTTTACAATTCGATCCAAGACATACCAAAACTATCAAGAAATGCTAATTAATGATGCAATATGGTCAGATAAAATATGATTTAGAAAGTATTCGCAAGAACTACTATGGACTAGCAGAGCGAATTGAAAAATTACAAAATGATTCGATGTCGTTTGTGGATTCTGTTCAAATTATGTATGATGTTCAGTCACACCAATGTACAGCAAAAGGCGAAAAAATTGAAAGCGTAATATGAAAATTTGAAAGTGTTATTGACAAGGATTCAGATTTTCTCATACTAAGACAAGTTTGTGAAGGTGCGTCGAAAGATCCGTTAAGTTGTCGCAGGCGTTACTTTAAATTTGCAAATATAACATCACTCACGTCGTGGAATGGTCGTTTTCATCATTAAAAAATATTTCTTCCGTACGCCGTACTCGTTTCTTTAAAACAAGTGTGGAAACATATTTAATTATTTTAATATTTAATAGATGCCCCCTAGTATGTGATTTCGTGGAAACTTCTTGAAACAATAAGTGTTTCAGCACGTTATATAACATATTGTTTATGCATTACTTAGCTCGTAAGTTTACTTTCGTCAATATAACCTCCTTTGGCTTTGATAGCCGGTGCGCAAATTTTAGACATCTTTTGAAGCAATATCTCGAGACAGTCCGCGTCAATCTGTTGTCATGCGTTCTGTAAATGTTCCCATAGGTGTTAGGTGTTCTTGGGTTATCGCTGCCTAGCGCTACGATAAAATTCATCCCATAGGCGGTCCATGGGAGATAAATGGGGACTTTCTTGAAGCCATTTTAGTTCATATTTTCCTATCGATTGGGTCGGCCGATACTTGTTGGAAATTCATATTGAACAATGGTCGGAGAAGTAAAATTTGAGTTTTACTTCTCCGACCATTGTTCATTTCTTGCTGCTTTCTCCTCGAAAAAGTTTTAACAAGTTCGAGCCATATGTTTGGGGTCATTGTCTTCCTGCAACACAAATGACTAACCAACAAGACGGCTTCCACATGAAGTAGCATGATTTTACGAAATATTAAAATACTCTTCTTTCTACAGTGTTGTTACAACAAAACAACTCCAAACCATAACTCTACCACTTCCGTGTTTGACGGACGACACTAAGCAGGCCTTACTAGCTCTTTGCCCTGGTCGTTGACTATCCGTTGCGTACCAAATAACTGAGATTTGCAGTCGTTTTGTCCTGTCTCTCTTCTCCGAGCGAATGTGTAATGCACACCTCTCGGTGAAATTTCTAACCATAATGCAATTTCTCTCTCGGGATATCCTTCGTCGCGAAGAGTACAAATATTAGTACGCTGTTCTACTATCAATTGTCTGCGTTTTGATATTTTTATGCTCAGTACTTTACCTAATTATGCACTGATTTCAAAAATAATTCCGTACAAGAAAACTATAAGACATTAAGGATTAATACCGTTACCGCTAAACGATTACCGAAGTAGTACTAAATTTTACCTTGCTTCCAAACTTATGGACGGTAGTGTATATAGACCTAAATTGTATTTTCAAAAAATCACGTGTGTATATATTTTGGCATTTGTCGTTCATCCTCACTTCGCCAGAGAGGGGAAGGATTGGAGTAAGAGTAGCAAAAGACCTGAAAATTGATAGACCTATATTAAAAAATCCAAAAATCATTGAAATTTCAGGGAGAGCTTGCTTCCCCATAAATTTCGCGAAAACAGTGTTTTACACCACTCATTAGATTCTAGAAATCGCCACGTATCTTATCATGAAAGTTAATTTAATTGTAACTGGATGAAGAAATAAAACACGCGCCTTATGATTTACACTTTAATAACTTAAACGTTACATAAAACATAATGAAAGATAAGACGTGTGTTTTATTCCTATAGCTATTTAACTATTGATTAAAGACTTTAGAAACCTCCTGAAGAAGCTGACAGCATCACCAGCGAAACGTCTAGCAAAACAGTGAATACACGACAAAACTAAAACTAAAAACTACGATGTAGATACATTACAATACAAAATATTTAGCACAATGTGGAATAATTCAGGAGATGTTAATGTAATGGCCAATTGCTGGACCAAATCATTACGTAATATTATTAACACTATGTGTCCAAAAGAACAGGTGCTGTTACGTAATAATTGCACAAACAAGTGGATAACTTCAGGAATTATAGAAGAAATGCGCACACGTGATGAAAAATATAAAATAGCTATGTTTACTAACAACGTCATAAACTGGGAAGAGTACAGGTTTCATAGAAACAGAGTAGTCACTATGCTACGTAATAGCAAAGAAAAGTACTATAGGTTATTACTAGATGAAAATAAACATAGACCTGTTGAATTATGGAAAACTTTAAAAACACTTTTGTCTAGAAAAAGTACATACGTAGTTTTTGATAATACCGGGGTGAGAGATGATTTAGAAATTGCACAAAATTTCAACAAATATTTTTTAAAAAGCATAGATGATATAGTCCGAAATATACCAAATACAACAGTTACGAAACCTATATGCATGCATGAAAGAAACTATAATAGATTTGCAAAATTTCGCAGTATAACTTTGAATGGCATCAAAGCTATAATTAACACGTTGAAGAATACAGGAGACGTAACTGGTGATGGACTAACGACCAAAATTATTAAGGATGCTGCTCACATGTCTGCAAATAGAATCCTTGACATAGTGAATGCTTCACTCGATACAGGTACATTTCCGGAAAACTGGAAAACATCGTACATTCTTCCAATTCCCAAAGTGACAGGGACGAAAGTATGTGAGGAATTCAGGCCTATTAATACTGTACCAAGTTACGAAGAAGTTCTGGAACTGTGCGTAAAAGACGAATTATATGATTTTTGTGAGCGAAACAATGTGATTCATCATAATCAATCAGGATTTAGAAAAGGTCATTCATGTGAAACTGTTATTGTGGATATTTGTCACAAGTGGTTGCAAGAAATGGATAAGGGAAATGTTGTGATAGCTGTGTTTTTGGACTTTCGTAGGGCTTTTGAAACTATCGATAGAAAACTATTAATAAAGAAATTAGAAATGTATGGTATTTGTGACGAAGTTAAGGGCTGGTTTGATTCATATTTAAATAATAGAACTCAAAAAGAGAAGTATAATAATAGGATGTCTAATAGTTTAAATACAAACAGTGGTGTTCCACAAGACACGGTGTTGGGTCCCTTATTGTTTAACATATATGCTAATAATTTATTGTTGTCAATGGAAGGCTGCAATATATGTATGTTTGCGGATGATACTATGTTATACATAAGTGGTAGTAGTGGGAGCAATAAATGGCTGTGTATAAATAAACTAAGCATTAATCTTATCAAATCAAAATATATGGCTATAGGTAGCATGCATAAGTTGAATAATATAGATATAGCTAGTATTAGAATAAAAATTGAAAACAATGATTTAGAAAGGGTAGACTACATTAAGCACTTGGGAGTTACCATTGATAAACATTTGCTATTCAAAGATCATGCAAAACATATTATGAACAAAATGTCAAAAAATGTAGGGTTTATAAGTAGAATTTGCAAACATTTATCACTGTATATATGCTTGTTTATAAATCTGTAGTAGCACCACATATAGAATTTTGTGCAACAGTACTTTTTAATCTAAATAAGAATGAAATCCAGCAAATACAAAAAATACAAAATAGAGCCATGAGAATAATTTTAAAATGTAACAGATGTACCCCAGTTAAAGATATGTTACTCACACTTAATTTAATGAATGTCCGCCAAAGAATTTTATTTAAAAGTCTAGTGTTTATACAAAAAATGAAAAATAATTTACTTCCAAATTACCTTGGTGTAAAATTGAAAACCGTCCAAGATACTCATCCTTACAACACTAGAAACTATAACGACTTTTATATTGCTCCCTTTCATAGAACCCAGACTTCTAAAAACATATTTGTAAGTGATCTTATGTTATATAATGGTTTACCATATGAAATTAAAACAAATGATATTAGTGCCTTTAAAAAGCATTTGTACGTACACATTATTGAGCACTGTAAGTGATTGTATATTGAATTTATTTGTTCTGTGTTATTGTATAGCTTAAATGACGACCGACTGTCGGTAACACGGTTGACAATGGGAGCCCACGTGCTCTCGAAACGCAGCGTTCCGCATAATTAATTAATTTGTGTGAGTGGAGTTTACTGCTATACCTGTGTATTGTATACCTTGTTAGCTAAATAAACTATCGATCTATCTATCTATCTACAAAACCCCAAAAACATGTCTACTATGGACTACGGTCGTGAAAGCCTACACTCAACTATTTAATTATTTCTAAACATTTCTAACAAGTGCCGCTTTCACTTTTAATACCGAAAACTACCCCGATCCTTTGGCGATCAATTTCATCTTTCTGTATATGAATATTGAATATCAATATTCTCAGAGCATTGAAATTAGCGACCGTATCAGATTAAAGTATTTCGCACCCACGCTAATAATTAAATATTACATACAGCGAACGAAAAATTCGAGGTTATACTTGGATAACAAACGCTCACCGCTATGTTAATATCTTTTCTATAAAGAGCTCCGGTGAATCGGGTCTAATAGCATCAAAGACTATTATTTAGGAGATCCAATTAATTTAATTATAGCAGTAACGTCGACGACGCCTTGATACGTTGCAGAGCGTATTGTCCAACAACAAACCCAGCATTGTGTCGGTACGAAGGATCTAGCCATTAAACGGACACATTTTATTATTCGACTCGATCGTTCTATTATTGGATTTTATGGTGAAATATCGCCATGGAATGATATGTACTGGTATGTACCACTCTACGGATACACTCTCAGCAATACACGAAGCGATTGTTTCGCTGAGTGATATGAACAAGTAAGCCACTTGATCGTTAATGGGTGATTTGTGTAAACCGTTTGTAGTAATGAATGCATAAAGGCGTTAATGCGAGATCTTTTTCCCTCTTATAGCTCCAAGTACGTTAAAATAATCAGTGGGGAGCCTGAAATTGTTTGAGTATCAGCATGAAGATGTCAACGATACTTGTTAAAACTGTTCTGGTGCCATAATTGTAAATATTTTTAACAGATGACTTGTTCAGTCATTATTTGTTCGTCGATCTCGATGCTCTTGTAATCAAAAATGCATTTTGCATTTAGGAGCAACAGGCTAATGCATACTAATGATTGCAAGAACTGTATGGTTGTATAGTTCATTCGTATCGCAGTAAATTTCACACCACGCAAAATAATAATTTGTTCTGGACACAGCGTTACAAAAGCACATGGACTCTCATCGTCAACCGAATTACAAAAACACATCTGCATGCAATATTTCCTACACGGCCTTAACAAGTTCCTAAATACCAACTTTTACCACCTGTAAATTCCACACCACACAAATTAATAATTGCGACAAAAGTGGAAGGAATATAGAAATTGATAAGAGTCTCGGAAATAAAAAAAATGGTTTTTATCTAAAAGCTGATAAAGGCAACAACATATTTTGAACAAACCAAACTTACAATCACGGCAACACAATGCTGATGTCAAGGCGGTACAGAGAATTAAGAAAAAAAAAGACAACTTTCGATGATGAAAGGCAGTAAAGATATTATTAAGAATTGCCTAAACTTAATTAACAACAACCTGAAATTTAAAGTAGCAAGTTCAGATCTCACTATTCCAAAAATGCATTACCTATCTAAAATGCACAAGGTAGGTAATTTCATGAGACCAATAGGTTTCAGAATTGATTCTCCAACACATAAATTATCCAAATGGCTGGTGAATGAATACAAGAATTTGCCCCACAAAATAGGTAACAGAGAGCCTTAATACAATAATAATAATAATAATTTATTAAATGCCCAACAGATGAACATCCAAAAAATGGGCTCAATGTTAAATAAAAGGTAATACGTGTAATACATTAAAAACAAACCAAGGAAAAAAATACCGGAAAGAAAAATGAAATATTAATAAGGAATAATTAAATAATAAATACCAGTAATATGAAACATTGAAATAAAAGAAAATGAAAATATGACAAATTAAGGCACATCTAAATTGTAGTTATTAAAGTTTCTTGCCGAGTGTACCAACGACGCTCGCAGCAGTCCGTAGCAGGTGATGCGATCTCGATTTCAGGCCATTTCATGAGACCAACTCCAGACAGTAAACCAGGAGAGTCAATTCTTCCGGTGAGAGTGTTTTGCATAAATGAAGCACTGACACGGTTTCTTCTTTCCACAAGCGTTACAATGTCAGGGTATACCTCGCATAGAATATGGGCCATCGTTCTTAAATGAATCCACCCAAGAAGATTGATTTGGATGTTGTAGAAAGGATACCAAGGCACGGATGCATATTCGGGCTTGGAAACCACCTAAGCAAAGAATAGAGTCTGCATGAATGCTAGTAAAATCCTTGCAAGTGCGAAAAATAAATCCTAATAATTTAGAAGCGACTGTCGCGACATCTAAGACATGGATAGGGAGGTAAACTTTTCATCATCTATCACACCTAAATCTTTAATAGAAGATTGACGAGCAATATTAATATTGTTAATACAATACAGAGAATCGATTCTACACACCCTTTTTGTAAAAGACATGAAGAAACATTTATCTACATTTAATTCTATATTATTATGCAGACACCAGGTATGAATCAAGTCTAAATTACGCTGCAGAAGGTCAACATAATTGAAGGAGTTAACGGCGTGGTAGATTTTAATATCATCAGCATAGGCTGATAAAGGGCAGTGAATGGACTTTAAAAGATCGTCGATATATATATTAAAAGAAGAACGGGCCAAGGTTCCATCCTTGAGGTACTCCAGAAGTGGAGTAAAAAGTTCGAGATTTAAATCCATTGAAATAAACGTAATTAAATCTGCTTAGAAGATATGATCGAATTAATCTTAGGAAATTCTTGCTGACACCGAAAAAACTCAGCTTCTCCAACAACTTATGATAATCAAACAGGTCAAACGCGCGGGGAAAATCAGTATAAATAACATCCAGTTGACCACCCCCCACCCACGGTTTAATATGCAGATATCTATGACGAAGACGAATCAATGGCCATAGCAAAAGAGGCCATTATATTTAAATTGGCTGTAAACGATAAACCCATTCGTCAGTGCATTCAATTAATGCATATCAACGAAGCCTCAAGTTCGCATATATGAAACAGCCCGAGAGACTTATACTCACATATCCAGTGGAAAATCGAGCAAATACAACAAAAGCGAAGAACGTGATGAGGGCAGCGAAAATGAAGACATTTAGTGTTATTAGAGCGGAGTGAGTCTTGAGTGACCAGATAACAAGCATAGTGATAAGATAAGATCTGGAAATTCAAGACATAGTACGATTTATGAGGGTGCGACGACGATTTTGGAGCATCCACTTCGACGGAATAACAGAAGGTCGATGGGCGAAATGAGCAAAGGATGAAGAAAACCTCCCAAGAGATGGTGATCTGCTTCCCAAGAGGCTAAACAACATTAAGAAGAGTAAAAGAAACAAAACCAAGTTTTAAGAAAAGTGAAAGAAGAAGAGGAAAGTAGGTAGCCTAAATATTCCTTAGAGTTCGTAAAATAAAGTTGAGAATATTGAACTAACTGAAGAGGAAATTTTAGTATCGTTCGACGTTTGTTCACTTTCGCCAAGTGTATCAATTCTATAAACTATGGGGTATTTGGTCGATTTTTTGAAAGATCGCTAAATATAAAAGATTAATAAGATTGCGTATGGCTTAAAATTACTTTCAAATAGGCGAAAATGGTTCGAACAGATAGAAGGCATGTGTAGAATTGAAACCAACGTGAAAAAGAAGTCAAATATTTCCGCAGAATTTGGTTAAGGTACGTAGATGACATTTTCGTGGACTTGTTCAACGCCTTATTGGCATTACTGAATAAAATGTATATTATTAGTAACAATAAATTTGAAGTAGACATCTAAACAAAAAAAAACTGATCCCAATAGATTAATTTCAGCTGGTTTATGTCATTGTGAACACCAAAAAATGTCCGCGATCAACTTCCTTATTAACACTCTTGTAAGATTTCCGTTAAACAACAGCAGGTACTAAAAAGAACTAAAATACATAAAAAATGTAGCGAAGTACAATGGTTTCTCTTCTGCGGATGCTGATCATATTTTAAGGAAAGTCCAGTAGAAGTCAGAAGTTCGACGAGCTTGACACTAACAATAACAATAAACAACAAATAATTAACGACACATCTAAAAGAATGCCTAGAAAATAACACCAAGATAAGAAAAGGCTATAAATACAGCTTGTTTATGGTATTGGTGAAAGCATTCACGAGAAAGACATGTGAAGAGACATAAAACGCTAACACACGGACATGCTTCTGCCTACCCGGCATCATCAGTGTGGTTTCGAGCAGTTTTATGCTCAACACATGTAATTCTCTCTCTACTTCTATCGCAATATCTAACCCTACAATACCCAGTCATTATTCCTAGTGCCAAAAGAATGTGTCTGACTTTGCAGACAAGTGTTTCATTCTTTTGGCACTAGTTAGCGCCAGGAATAATCACTGGCATTAGATATGGCGATAGAAGTAGAGAAGGAATTACATGTGTTGAACATAAAACCGCTCGAAACATGTTTGTGTGTTAGCGTCTTATGTCTCTTTACATATCTTTCTCGTGAATGATTTCACCCCAATACCATGAGAAAGCTGTATTTACAGCGTTTTCTTATCTTGGTGAAATAACTATCGGTGGTTCACTCTTTACGGTGAGGAGGTGAAGTAAGACCATGCGACACTTTACACACACTGCGGTTATGCGAAGCTAAAGTAGATTTGGGCCGTTCACAAAAAAAAAAGAAAAGTTAAACCAACTACGTAGCGTGACAGAGCACATTGTAAAATCCGGACATAATATTGGACTAAAAAGTCTTAAGCTATGTAAGAATGTAAATTCATCTAGAGAAGAGACGCGTACGGGACAGTATAGAATAAAAACTTGCTCAATAGAGAATTACCCCCAATTGCACACTCTGATCTGTTAGCCATTACCATAATACCTTGTTAAACACATGCCTTGTTTCCTCCTTTCGAAAAAGACACAATAGGTTATAAAAACTGATAATTAAGAATGCGTTAAGCTTACGTAGGAAATATTCCAAGCACACATATTTTTACAATTCAGTCGGTAACTCGGTTAACAATGAGAGTCTATGTGGTCTGAGAACGCTGTGTTCCGACTAAATTATTAATTTATGTAGTGTGGAGTTTACTGCAATACCTATGAAGGAAACTAGTGCACATTAAAGACAAAAGCTATTTACGCTACCTACGCTCTATCATTTGCTCTTGCAAAAGCCGTTATAAGAGTCTTCTTGGTTAGAAAGAAGAGCATTTAAAGGGATAGAGATAACAACAGCAAACATAACGTAATATTACAAATTCCTTTAATTAAATTTACGTACATATTTCTCGAAATTGTCTGAAACTTGTGAGCGGTTGTGAATGTATCTTTTAGAGAAATCACAAGTGGTATAACGTTTCTAGCGATACACTTCCTCTTCATAGAACTACACAAAGGAAATAATAAAAATGGCTTTTGCATAAAAGGAATCATCGACTTACTTGCCGCAGTTTTTTGCTTGAACTTCTAGCAAAACTGAATGAGCTTTCCCATTCTTACTGAAACACTTCTCAATGAATGACGGACACAGTTTCTATGTTTCGCGGAAAGAAACGCCGCAAAACAATAAACAATAATCTCCTTTCAGACCGGTCGTCATTAATGAGTTACCTTGGACTCTCCTATGTATATCTGACATCGGGAATAAGGAATCAAAGACAGCCGCGAATCGTGCAGACCAGATTTAGAAACGTCTCATAATCGATGTGACATAGAATTGTATTGTGTATTGCGGTATCGTACTATCTTATATGGAAATATGGAACGTGTGGTTTGTTGGCCATTCTGCTTGGTGTCTACAGACTTTGTCACATCTATTTAGCAGCTACTATGTCCAAACATGACATCCACACCGTTGACCTGCAGAGATTTATATTTTATGTTCCACTAATAAATCTGCATACAGTTTTCGTAATGATTTATTTATATTAAAATTTGCTCGATATTGTTTTCAGTACACAATCGAGTTATTAAAAGGTGGATAGAAGGAGAAAAAAATGCATTCTGGGATACCACTTGAAATAAAATTCGGACGAAGGAAGAGGGAATGCGTTGAACCCGTGTAAGACATAAAATTTTGGGGTCTACACCGCTCTATGACATGCAAAACGTAAATCGACCTAAGTGACTCTGCTTTCTATTATTTATCTAAAAACAACCGATTAGAAAATATGGTTTTGCAGATAAAATGTTTCGTAGCTGAAATATACGACCTAGAATTCAAGGCGCATCGAACCGTTATTTGAAAAATGTATTTGCACATGATGCGATTTTATTTGAATATAATTTTCATCGGGCGCCGAATACAGATTGAAATAGAAGCGCACACTTCAGGTGATCATGCTTGAAAAGCGGTGATATCAGTACGGTCACTACTGCAAACGTATAGTGCAGGCGGCCCTTCTAAAGTTATTTTATTTACTGTTTAGGGCTACTTTTTAATTTATTTCAGTTCAGTTTAAAATTACTATTTCATAGTGTATTTTATTTTTCGTATGTTAGTTTAAACAATGATAAAATTTATATTTTAGGAACGTTCTTTAGCCTTAGATTAATATCTTTATTGCTCTACTGTACATTCTATTTATTGTTAAGAGTTGTTGTTTGGGCTATTTCCATAGTTTGAGGAACTTACAAGGGAAGTTTGCCGGGTGTCAAATTCAGATAATGAAACTTGGTAAGTAAGTAGAGTACCAAGGTAGAGACTTGAAAATATATTTTTTTATTTATGTTCATATTCACAGGTATAGCAGTAAACTCCACTCACACAAATTAATTAATTATGCGGAACGCAGCGTTTCGAGAGCACGTGGGCTCCCATTGTCAACCGTGTTACCGACTGCAATGACAATGGGAGCCCACGTGCTCTCGAAACGCTGCGTTCCGCATAATTAATTAATTTGTGTGAGTGGAGTTTACTGCTATACCTGTGAATTGTACATCCACGCAGTCCTTGCAATCGTCATATGCTCATATTCACAGATTTTCAGTTTCCTTGATTTAATTTTTAAAAAATAAAATAGAAATTATGCTAGACCTGATCATAGTTATATGGAAAAGAAATTAACGAAAGTTGTTAATCTCTAACATCTTTTATTGATTTTAAAGCATTTTCAATTATACAGGGTGTTCCAAAGGTGTAAAGTAAGTCATACCTTATGCTACTAACACCAAAACCGTCCACATATTGCGTACATATGTTTTCTATTAAGAAAAACCATCATTAATTAGTAAAATTGCATCAGTCATTACGCCCTAATGTTCATTATTTATACAACTGTAAACTATAATAACTGTATAACTAATAATGGATGAAGTATTTATTTCAATGGGTATTTAAATTATGTATTTATGATTTGGTATGGTAATGAAAGTCGTCAAAAAATGCTTAAAGCAAGACACGTTTTCACACCAAAAACAACGAAAGTATCACAATTTTGTGGTATATTATCAAAATATCTAGAATCGAACAAATACCGCCAATACCCAAATACGAGAGGAGGTCCAGAACTTCATGCAATGGAGGGGATGGAGTGGGGATGGGAGCGCTCGCTAGGTGTCATTCTGGTTGGCGACTCATCATTAGTGTATAAGTTAAGTTGCAGCCCTATAACGTCAGTCGTCTACGAATAGTTGCCTGCTAAACAAGTCAATCCGGAGGAAAACTGAAACTATGGAAATTGAACACCGTGCTGTGATAAAGTTCCTTACAAAGCAAGGAATGAACGTTCAAACCATATTGAATGAAATGGAAACCGTTTATGGGGAACAGTGCCCTAGTAAATCAATGATTTATAAGTGGCATGGTCTTTTTAAACATGGTTGGGAGTCGATTGAAGACGACCCCCGCTCAGGACGACCAGTTGAGGCCACCACATCAGACATCGTCGAAAAAGTGCAAAAATTTCTACTGCAAGATGCCCGTTTGAAGAAAAAACAATTATCTGCATTAGTTGGAGTATCAGATACCACCATTTTGCGTATCCTACATGACCACCTGAGTATGGCAAAAGTCAGTGCAAGATGGGTGCCGAGAATGCTCGCGCCGCTGCAGAAACAACAGCGCGTCTGTGTGTCCAAACAATTTTTGGAGCTATGTGGAGACAAACCTGCACAGATTTTGGAACGGATTGTTACCGGAGATGAAACATGGGTTTATCACTTTGAGCCTGAGTCCAAACAGGAGTCCATGCAATAGCATAAGGGGACACCACCGCCAAAGAAATTCAAAGTGTCAGAATTGGTTGGAAAGTTATTGGCTACTGTTGTTTGGGATTGTGAGGGGATATCATTGATTGATTACAAAGAAAAAGGTAGGAGCATAACCGGAGAATATTACGCAGTGATATTAGAAAAATTAAAGGAGGCTATCAAGGAAAAACGTCGAGGAAAATTGACCAACGGTGTTGCCCTTGTAAGGCAATGCGCCGGTTCACAAGAGCAAAGTTGCAATGGCTGCTCTGCACAAGCATGGCTTTCAATCAATAGTCCGTCCACCTTACAGTCCAGACCTGGCCCCTAGTGATTTTTATTTGTTCCCCAATTTAAAAAAAGACTTACGTGGAAGAAAGTTTTCCGACGACATTGAGGTAAAGGAAGCAATTTTGGCCCATTTTGAGGCGAAATGTAAAAAATATTTTTATGATGGTTTAGAAAAATTAATTCATAGATCTAACAAATGTATTTTGCTTAAGGGTAATTATATTGAAAAGGAAAAATAGATTTATTGTTTTATTTTATTTAAAACCCTTTCATTCCACGAACTTCTAGACCTCCCCTCGTATGTCTATCCTTAAAATTGGCATTAAAGAACAATAATACCTTAACTATGAGTTTTCAAATAAAAGGAATATATAGGAAAATATAGGAAATATTTCGTTTGAAAGTAATGTGATATTTTTGAATATTTAAAATAGCAAACAACCATGCACTGCAATGTGTCAATTTTGTCGGGTTTTGCTTATATCTAGTTAGAATAACAACAGCTGCATCTGATACCATATCAATTGACGATTGTAGTTATGAACTTCAATAAAATTTGATTAATTAACTTAATTTAATTAATGCGAACCAAATTGAACTACGCAAGCTGTATGAAGTGGGATTATATACAGTAACTGTTTCTCTTTTCTGATGCATGTATATGTAGTACGTGCGTAGTGTAAGATATAATTTCTTATATTAATATCGCCTTTTGAACACTCTGTATAATTGAAAATGCTTTAAGATCAATAAAGAATATTAAAAATGAACAACTTGCGTTAACTGTTTTTCCACATTATTGTAATCAGCTCTAGCATAAGGAGATGGCGCTTAAATGTACCACATTCACGTGTCCTTAAAGACCTTTCGATAAGGTACAATATTTACATTTAAATTATTGTTCTATCTATTTTCGTTGAAGAATTAAATCAAGAAAACTGAAAACCTGTACATTTTCTAAGAAGTGTTTCACCCCCTCAGAGTGAATTTTACCGCAAACAAAAATTTTCAAGTCTCAACATACTCTACTTACCTACCAAGTTTCATTAAAATCTGAATTTGACACTCGAGAACCTTTACTTATAAGGCATACATATAAAATGTTTCACAAATACAAGACGTTGCAACTGCCGTATAGATGGTTCAACGAATACAAAGGAAAAATTATTCAACTAACACTAAGCTGACAGATACTAAAAGGAGATGACCAGATGAAGAAAGATTGCATCGATGGCAGATTTAAATGTGTCAGCGTGAAATACATTGGAGACCTTATATGAGGACATTTGTCCGAATGCAACTGCAGTAATAGACAAATGAGTTAATCCTGGAAATAAAAAAAAGCACCGCAAAATTATATTAAACAAAATCGTACCACCTGCAAAGAATTATACATTTCAGATACATATTTTATCTGTATTACGATACTCCCTCGTTGGCCGCTTTCAGATAAATGATAGAAAACAAGATCATTCCGGCCGGTAGGGGTTTTGCACGTCGTTTAGGTTATAAACCGCATAATCTTTCCTCTTACTCAAGCTGGAAAGATTCTTCTTTCACTGCACCAAAACTTCAATATCCAGCTTGATACATCTAGCAAAGACTGTACAATATTACCATTTGCTTCGACTAAACCAACTGGCACTTTCTAGTCCTCAAGTACGTCGTGACTTTCCTCTTCTCGACGCGCGGAGCGGACGAAAAACGACGTGGGAAACGGCCGTGTGCCCGGGTTTCGTAGATCGTGAACCAAAGAATCGAGCGGGCTTCGGGTCCGGCAGGAGAATGGGCAGGCTTCGCGTGGGTCACGAGATACGATTTAAGAAAACAAGAATTGAAATCGTTATTTGTAACTGTCTCGCCTTCCATAACGCGAATAGTGCTAATAAATACGATCCTAGTAGAGTTTCACTGCTGATTATGAGACCGCAGTTCCTACAAGCCGCGTATGGTAATGCGTTCTTCCGTTGTCACTTTTTGGCTTTAGAGTATTTTAATATTATATATCGGCAAAATTGATGTAGTAGTACCGTAATGCTATAAATAAAGCATCGATATGCAAAGGATGTTGTTAATGTAAGCGTTTGGTACTGCTAATTCGTCAAGAATAGCCGTTATATCTCTTTGTCTTGGTTTTGTATGATAGAATGAAATCTCATTTGTATTGCACGTAACATTATTCCTACTAGATACGTCTCTTAAAGTAATAAGATGGCTTTAGAGTGCACCTTGAATAGCCTTTAACAATGCAAATTCCACATCAACGCTTGAATAGAATCTTTGTTTTTTTAACATCCTTGGCAATCTATACATTCGTTTGAATATGCCCGATAAAAATATATATATATATATATATATATATATATATATATATATATATATATATATATATATATATATATATATATAATGTTTAACGCAATTTCAAACACGCCATGCTTCATACTATCGACTGCTATATGTTCATAAAATTAGTCCTTTATCCTACTGCAAGTATGGACAACCTTTGACATGTTGTGAGCAAAACTT
The DNA here is from genome assembly GCA_023509865.1 of Trypoxylus dichotomus. NCBI lineage: Eukaryota > Metazoa > Arthropoda > Insecta > Coleoptera > Scarabaeidae > Trypoxylus > Trypoxylus dichotomus. The sequence continues at coordinate 11,663,575 of CM042082.1, forward strand.
TAGTATGCAAATACGTTGGCAGGCCGCGTTTAAAAGTAGTGCATTTTAAAGTAGTAAAATTTTTAAAGATAGATATCAGATATGAAATAATACGACAATGTTATTATAAGGCAATTTATTAAAATGAAATGAAAAAAATTGGTACAACATTATAATTAAATCGTGAATTTTTGTTTAATTGGGTTTTTCAAAATGCCTCACGGGCCAGATCAAATCTTACATCGGACCGGATCCAGCCCGCGAACCGATTATTGCCCACATATGCCCTGCTGTCTAGTGAATACTGCCAGGTGAAATACAAAAATTTTAATTCAAACTTAAAAAGTGCTTTATTGATTATAAAATGGGAAAGGTAAAGAGATATATTTTTCTAAATAAGTTAGGCATGCAACTCTTCACCAAGCGCAAGTTAGAAGGCCATAAGGGAAGAGAATATGTATATCAATTTCTCATCGATCTCTTGCGACACTTTCAACGGCAGTTTGTGCGAAATTGCACCCCCCAACAATGAACTTTTGTCATTTAGTTTTGTAAAGCGTCCGGCCTACTATAACATTAGCTGTTTAGAAATCATCGATATCGGTTTATAAGATGGAGAAAAGGTATTTGACGAGCCGACAATGAACTTTTGTCGTTTGATTATGTAAACCTTCCCCCTCCCCCCTTATTACAGTTTTATCCGTTTAGAAGTCATCGATATTGGTTTATAGGATGGGAAAACAAACTTGTATATTTATTTTATTTTTGCACCCCTTTGACAACCCGACAATGAACTTTTATTGTTTGGTTATATAAAGCGTTCGCCCTACTACAATTTTAGCTATTTCCAAATCAACGGCATTGCTTTATAAGATGGAGAAAAATTATTTTGTTTTTTTGCACCCCTTTAACGCCCGACAATGAACTTTTGTAATTTGGTTTGCATAAACCGTTCGGCCTACTACAATTTCAGCTGTTTAGAAATGATCGACACCGCCTTTTAAGATGGAAAAATAATTTTTTGTATTAATTTTATTTTTTTTGCACCCCTTTAACGATCCGACGATGAACTTTTGTCTTTTGGTTATGTAAAGCGTGCCTACTACAATTTTAGCTTAGTAACACCCATAATAGCGGAAATTGCAATATTATTGCAATTATTGTATGTGCCATTTTGAAACTTTTTTTGAATATATGTAGAAAATAAAATGATAACAAAATAATTGTAGCTATACAGCAATCCTCAAGCATGTTGAATAAACAATCTGCTAGAGTACATCGAATGTGTATTTATGAAGGTTTCCATTTGAACAGTATATTTTCATTCCGAAAATAAACACCAATTATCGAAAAGAAAAATATACATGAAAAACTATTAACAACTTTCATCTCCCACCAGCATCAACGATTAGAAGCTACAAACACACTTTCTATGGGTCTAACTATTGTAAACATCCTTGTATACTGACAGAAAGTATTGAGAATAATTCCTTACATCTCATAAAAATGCCTCATTAATGTATCGAAAGTCGTAACTAATGGTTTGTATTTGCTCTGTAGGTGTTTCTATATTATGCCGTGCCAGTTAAATGTTAACACCTTCCGTAATACAGGCAGACGCCGCAATGTCTACTTCTAAATTTGCATAAGCATTCGATTGCTGATTTAATGGGTGTCATCATTCCGTTTGAATATGTTCAACGTTTCCATTTGTTTTATTAATGTAGTAGAAATATCATCAACGGAGTTATTTTACATGCAATTTAACAACGAAAATGGTTGGGGTTAGCACTATTGCTAACTTTGTTATTATTGAAACTGCAAAGTTAGTTAAATTGACAAAGTATTTCACGTGATTTCTCTGACATTATATATTAGGATAGGGTATGACTTACGATCCAAACAACCACCATATTGAATTTTTAGCGATGCTTTTTATATAGCTTTAAGAGTAGTTCTTCATCTCCTACGATTTTTATGAAAACTGTGCATATTTGAGGACTTGCTTATTATTGAGTATGTTACTTAGTCTTCGTACGAAGGTTATCTTTTAAGTTTTGCGTATAGAAAAAACTTTAGTAAAGCATCGACGTATTTCTGAGTGGCTGCAGTTTTTGTGCGCCATAGATCGTCGCTAAGATTAATTCGTCTACGTTTGAATTCTTCATACCAACGAGAAATTGTTAGCTGATGTGATGCTTCATTACCAAAAACAGAAACTAACTTGGCGAGGCATTCTTGTCTGTAATTGTCTTGGAAAACCATAAAAAAATATTGCGCGAAAATGTTCCCGGTTTAGTTCCATTTTCAACTAACTATTCAACTTCGACAGTTCGTTGTAACCGCAATACTACACCTATCGCACTGAAACTTTGGATCTACGACAACTAAAGATGGAGGTTAAATTTTAATACTGACATTTGATTAGTGGTGCCCTCTATGTCCCAACATATAAAGCTTGACAGGCATCCCTCGTATTAACGATTAGTGATAGGTTTAACATACAAATTAGTAATATTTTCAGAGTTAGGGCATCTGGTACAAATATGTCTGATATGTTAGTTATTATAAGATTTTTTTTATACCACTACAAGTCACTACAATATAGTGAAAAGTATAATTTAATAATTACTATAGACAACTAATTAAGTGCAATCAGATTTTCATTTGTCATCTTTTTCTTTTTTGTGGATAATATTGTCTATTGGAGTCCATACAATCAGAAGAAAGTGACCAGCAGCGAGAGCGTCAGGAAGTATTTAGTGGTCATACTGCACTATGAAGAAATTTATTAAATTGTTTTTGCCTTTCTTGTGAATTGACATGTATATAGTGTTTTGCTTTAAAAGTACACCTTTAAAATGTAACAACAAGGATTGCGTCTTGAAAATGCACATTTTTTAATTTACATTTTAACATAAGATTGTTATATGCACCAACAATATATAAGTTCGTACCACAAAATGTGGCTACGTACACCAAGCACTTGTAATTATCTGCCTTAATTCCAAAACTATTAATAATAATTGCTATTATAGTTATAAAAGTAGTAAGAAAAGAGGCACTACTTTTAACACTGTACTTGGGTAAAGATTCAGTGCTTTTTGGATCGCAAATCATACTCTTTTTCTTGTTTTTTACGATGGAGAAATCAGAAACGCAACAACGAATTGTTGACATGTTTGAAAATAAATATCTTTTCTTAGTACCTATTAGAATTAACCTATTATAGTTCTATATACGTTGGAATTAGATGGAACTCTAAATAGAAATCAATCAATGCAGTACTATCCAAAAATACATGACTAACGAGCGTTGAAATGCATTATTGCACATTAAAATGGAACCCAAGTAGTTTAAAAATAGAATTTATCATGGACAGCCATGGTAAGAAAAATATATATGCGCATTTTTATCAGACAATTTGTTGCTGTAAGTCAGTTGGAAATGGTGTATACGCGTTTGGAAGGAGATGACATTTTGGAGAGTTACATATGGTGCAATAAACATGTCAACATGCTCTCGAATATTCCCTAAGAAACCTGCCTGATCGAAGATATTTTGATTTGAGGATTTCTTGATCCTTTGTGGAAAATGCCGGTCCAAGATATACTGATTATATTTGGTTATGTGTATGCCAAGGAAGAAGTTCATAATGAATTAAGAAACTGAAATCCAGGTTCTGACATATTTTGTAGGGTTCGAAGAAAAGTCAAAAAGAGGATTGTGTAATCTTGGAGTGTGTTTGAGAACGGTTCATAATATTAAAAAAAAAGAACAAATACGTATATAGGTCTCTAAGTATAGAACAACTCAACTTTTATTGCCCAATGACCATGAAAGATTATTAGAGACAATCAAAATTTCTTAAATTTGGTTTCGTAGAGTGATGAAACTAACTGTAGTAATAGTTGTGTATTCAATCGAAGAAAGCTACACTACTGAAGCCAAAAAAAATTCATACGCAATTGGACTCATAATCCCTAGGGACAGTTTAGTATGAATGTATGGTGTAGCCTATCGGATATAACAGTTATGCGAAGGTACTTTTACTGATGAACATTGATGTGCCAAAAAGTTGGCGTACCATTAGATAATGTGCAAACTGTTAGTGATCTATTAATTGACCTTCTTCAAAATCGTTGGATTTGCCTAAAAGATAGCAAGCTGCCGAAATTGATAACCAAGATTGTGAAGAAATAGTTAAAATAAGACACATCTAAAAGAATGCCTGGAAAATCACCAAAGGTAAGAACGCTGTAATTACAACGTTTCTCATGGTATTAGTCAAATCATTCACGAGAAAGACAATGTGAAGAAACAAAATACAATGGACTAGCTAGCACACGGACATGTTTCTGCCTACCAGGCGTCACCAGCGTGTCCATGTGTTTTTTTGTACCTTCACATTGTCTTTCTCTTGAATGATTTCACCAATACCATGAGAAAAGCTGTATTTACAGCGTTCTTATATTTGGTGTTATTTTCTAGGCACTCTTTTAGATGTGTTTTAAATACCTGATGGTAACCTTAAGAAATAATTCACATGCACAGTTACCATATGCACTGCCCTTTGTGCGAGCTCCCTCTCGGGACTAGCAATCCAGGTATTGCTCAAGAGAAGGGTTGGGAAGCTCCACCCGCCTCTTTTCGTTGTGTCTAACTTTTGCAGACAAGTGGTCCATTCTTTTGGCACTAGTTAGCGCCAAGAATAGTCACTTGAATGTAGTGTTAGATGTGGTGGTAGTACCAGTTTGTCTCCTCACATTGTCTTTCTCGTGAATGATTTCGTCAATACCATGAGAAAAGCTGCATTTAGAGCGTTCTTATCTTTGGAGTTAAAATAAGAATCCACAGAATCAAATTTTAATGAAATATAACCGATCATTAAAATGTGATGTTGGAAATAGACCTGAATAGGCTACCGTCCTTGATCTTAAGCTTTCCTTTTTGTTTTATTAAGTCGCCAGACAGTGGTATTGTTTTTATTGAAGGAGTCCCAATTATTTATGGACAAAATTCTGATTAAGAAATAAGTTTTCACTGCGCATTGCTTACGTTTCCTTTAATGCTTTTCTAGGAAACTGAGGTTTAGTAGAATTTCAGGTTAAACTACTGAGACCATCGACAAAGCGTATTAAAATTTGTAGTTAATTTTTTTTTCGCTAAGATGGGAGTTGGAATATTCATCTTAGAATCAACAAAATTACAAATAATAATTTTTTTTCATTCGCATTCTATTAGCGAAGAAATGCATAGAATTTATACCTTTCCTTAACAGCCTTAACCTCTAACCAGTGATACAAGTATGAAATACGGCTTTTTCTAAAAAAAAAAAAATGTTAAATTCGGAAGAATTATAGAAAGTGCTTTATTGAAAGTATGCTATATCGCTTGTTACAACTTTTTTCCATCGGGCAATTTGTAAGTACCATGCCAGTAAAAATTATCCCGTTTTGCTGCGAAGAATTCATCGAGCGATTTCTTCACATCTTCGTACAAACCAAACCGCTGCTTAACAAGTACGTGACCCATCGATGCAAACAAATGATAAGCGGCTAAATCTGGTGAGTAAGGCGCATGGGGTCGAACTTCCCAGTTGAGAGCTTCCAACGTATCGCTTTTTGCTATATGTGATGGAGCATTGTCATGAAGAAAAATGACTTCGCGTTGTCTCTTTAGGTATTTTCTCAAGCAGCGAACGGTTCAAATCTGTCAATTATTATTGGTAACGTTTAGTATTAACATTCTCCCCAGATTTTAACAGCTCATAATAGGCCACGCCCCTCTGGTCTCACCAAACACAGAGCATTGTCTTTTTACCAAAGCGATTCGGTCTTGCGGTCGATGTGGATGGCGCGCCTCGGTCTATCCATGATTTTTTGCGTTTGAGATTTTCAAAATAAATCCACTTTTCATACCGTGTAACTAAACGATGCAAAAACGAGATTCTTTTGTACCGAGCCAGCAAAATGTCACGTGTCATTTTATACTTTTCCAATTGAATTGTCATTCAACTCATGTGGTATCTACCTACTGGTCTTCTGAATCTTTGTTGACTAACGTCCAATTGCTTGGCGAGTTGTTCTTTTATTTGCGAATCATCTTCGTATTTTTTAGCGGTTTTCCACGTCCCCTGTCTGCAGCATCGAAGTCCCCATTCTTGCGATGGAGCATGTTTACCGTGAGCTTCTCGAAACAATCGGATATGATTCAGCGGCAGGTTTCTTCAAATGAAAACAAAAAAAATTGATGCTATCCGCAAATGCTCTTTGTTCAGTATAAATTTCGACATACTGAACACAATTCAACACTATGCACGCACTTTTTCAATTTATCACTCATGCGAGTCTGACGCTTGTTCATGACACAATAAAATGGCGCAGTGTCAAATCTTTATAGCACAAATTGCATTGGTGCGCCATCTGTTTTCTGAAATCCGGATTTTCTACTTGTACACCTGGTAAAATACTTTTCACGTGTTATCTTTACATTTATGCTTTGCCTTGTCGTGTTCAGCATCAAACCCATTTACTCCACGTAGAATAATGCTATTTCGTTAGTATACGATCGGCTAATCTCTATTTCAAGCGCAACATTCCTGCAAATCATCGCACTAGAAAGTAAATATTATTTTCCAGATAAGCATCGACACACTTTATCCTATTCTTTAATAAGAAACCTATGCCGATGCAAGATCGTATCCGTATATTCGTTAATGACAAAACAAATATGTCGAAATTATGCCGCATAGGAGATCCACGAAATATATATGCGGTAATTACTTCCAATCATGTTATCCGTACCGGCTGACTGGTAAATCGTGACTCATGTGAAATTTCGATTCGTTAGGTCGCCCGTCGCATGGGGAAAACGGAATGGCGTTTTATTAACTTCAAGAAAGTATTGCTGAAATGAATGCAATTACGAAACCATTAATGATCCTAGTACAACGCAACCAAATAAAGTTCGCAACATGCACTCATGAAAATAGTTTGTTTGAATTTATTAAAATTTAGTTATTTGAATATATCTCTAGGGCCAAATACAATGGAGCTATTTATAGAGCTTAAATCAACAAAATACTTTTCAAACGGTTTTACGAGGGTGACCTGAAATGTTTCCGGAATCGACAAGAAAAACACACTGTTTCGATATTTTCGATGTAGTCACCTCGAAGATCAACACACTTTTTCAAACGGTGCTTCAGTCTCTTCAAGCTGTCGGAAAAGTAGGATATTTCGAGGTCTGCAAAGTAGCCATCTGTGGCGGCAATAACCTCCTTATTTGAGGGAAATCTCTTTCCTCCCAATTCGTAGCGCAATTCATACAATTTGGACACGACAATGTGGGATGAATGAGTCACTGCATTGTCATGGTGGAAAACAACTTTTTTCCGCTGTAAACGAGGCCGTTTCTTCTTTAATACAGCATCGAATCGGTTCAATAAATCGCTATAGTATTGCTCCGTGATCGGCCTCTGTAGATAGTCGATGAGAATCACAGCTTGGAAATCCCAAAAAATGCTCGCCATGACCTTTCCGGCCGATGGAACGGCCTTTGCTTTCTTCGGAGCCGATTCGCCCGGTAAAGTCAACTGTCCCTTGGTCTCGTGTATGTAGTGGTGGATCCAAATCATATCCACGGTTACGAAACGCATGCAGAAATCCCTTCGATTGCGTTGGATCCTGGACAGACACTCCTTCGAAACGACCACTCGATATCGTTTTTGGTCCAGTGCGGGCAAACGCGGTACCCATAGCGCCGAAAGCTTACTCATAACTTCGTGTTCGCGTTCTTCTGAGATGCCTGTTGTCTCTGATATCTAGTTCAGCTTCAATCGACGATTAGCTATCAGGACATCATGAATCTTGTCGACCATTTCATCGTTGGTAGCGGTTTATGGACGTCCATTGCGTGGTTTGTCACTTATGCTTGTGCGGCCACGTTTGAACTCGCTCACTTAGAAGCTGATGGTCGAAAATAAGGGAGTACATCCACCATGGGCCTGTAGCAAAATAGTTCGAATTTCCGTGGCTGTTTTCCATCGAGAAGTGTTTTATCACTGCAGGAAATTCGATTTTATCCAGTTTTGCGAAACTGCCTAACTTGCTACACAAAACACACTCTTGAACAACATCTATTGACAGTAGAGATCTGGAATTTTGACAGTTGTAATAAAAATGGTTGCCCTTGCCGACCAATGACTTTCGTGCGCCATATTCCGGAAACATTTTAGGTCGCTCTCGTAAGTTAATTTTACTGAGAAGATTACCTATTTCACGCAAAATTTCATGGTTGCTTCAAAATTTTAAGCAAAACAATTGTAAGTAAAATATTTATTCAGCAACTGAAAAATCCGCCTGTTGATTGTTGGCTGTTCGCACAATTGGTGGCATTCTTTCTACCAATTTCCTCAGTGTATCTTGAGGAATATTCCTCATTGCTCTATTATCCAGTCTTTGTGAGTGTTAGTCCACTGGAGACGTTGGTGTTTATTCCCACAACGCACAGTGGAGTCAAATACTGGAACAGTGGAAAAAGTTCAATTTCTAGAGAATGGGTAGTCCTATCGAACTGCGGTTGGTTGCATTCGATTCAGAATAAAGAGATACAGTAAAATAATGTACTTGAAATGTGAATATATTCTACACATTCATAGTTTACAATAAAAAAAACAGTGTTATTTTAGAGACTAATATGATAAAGTAGAAGTTATTCTTACATTAATAATATATAATGTATACTTATAACAACACTTAATGGGGCAACATTAATTCAAAGGCTTCTTCACTGATGGGAAGGTGTTTCTTCTTAGGCTCAGGCCTTAGGTGTGGATTTAGCGACTCGAGTATCTTATGAAATACATCCTCGTTTGTGGCTGGAACATTTCCTTGCGAAGTGAAGTCTTTAACATTTGTAGTCTTTATATCCGCTTTCTTGAGCCCCTTCTAACAGTAAGGCAATTGGTAATGTTGCAGTTGTTATCATTTCGGCCGCGTGAATTAAGATTTTATGGACCGTTAAAGGCATATAATACCACGGGTACAGTTGTATTACTAACTTAGCGGTATCTCTTGCATACAATTGGAATTATATTCTATTATATCTATCATATTCTAATATTCTAAGTAAAAGTATAAAATTTTAAACAATGATGATTTAGAAAATTGTGGTGATGGTAAACCACTGTGATAAGTTAGAAAATAATGTGCTCAGTGTTTTGTATGAGAAAAACGAGTTTTGCTTACTTAAATAATAGAAAAAAACTAAGTTTAGATAAGGTTAACCATGATACGAGAAGTTCAATAAATCGATAAAAACTACATCATTAAACATAAAATAAGAAAGTTGATAGCAAGCTAAGCTTTAAGCTGGAACTATTTTTTTCAAATGGATTATAGTTCACCGTGACTACACTGGGAGTTTCAAATCAAATTCCCACAAGAAATTCAAAAAATTCTAATAAAACAATTTGGTGGGATATCCTGTATAGTTAGTTATATAATACGTAGTTATAACATCAACGGAAGATATTTTTCTTTTGAAATAAGTTCGATAACGTTAAAGCATTGAAACTATTCGCATAGATTCCGAAGTTTCGCTTAGATCCCAGTTGAATGGCGAGAATTTCTAGATAGGCAAATATAGGCAGTTGGTACTTTAGGATTGTCTGCACTAATGCATTCTGATTCTAATTTAATCGATACCAATTTAAAATACGGTAAAGCTTTTTTTTAATCGAATTATATGTGGTATTTATAGCGCAAATTGGTTTATTCACATGTTATATGTTTTGGGAATGTGCCTAGATGTTTATTCCTAAATGACATTTACTATTTTAAGACTTAGAGATCAGTGTATTTCTTAGGAAAAGATGATTTTGCCTGCCGCAATTATTTCCGCCGTTGCCCCACTGTGAGACGTAGCAACGATTTTCGTGTAGCAATACGGCGGTGGACGTTTGCTTCTTTTATACGACAATTCACTGTGCTAATGTATATCTACTTGTTTCTAGCCCGATTAATTTCCGTCGTAATTTATTCACATAATTATTATTTTGTATACGCTAGGGTGACAGAATAAAATAGACACCTACTAATTAAAAAAAAGATTCTATTCTCGTTATATATACAAAATATTTTAAAATTTTTAAATTAGACTAATATTTTGTCGATCCACCTTTACTTGCGTCAAGTGCTGCGAGCCGTCGTGGCATAGAATCTATTAAATGATTAATGGTGTTTTCTGGAATATTTAACCACTCCTCTGTAACAGCTGCCACGAGTTCTTCCTTCGCTATATTTGTCTGGATTATGTGCCAAACATTCTCTATCGGATTCATGTCTGGTGATTGGCCTGGCCATGGTGAAATCCGAATCCCCTGTTCCTCTTTCCATGTGGTTGTTGTTCTTGCTTTGTGGCAGGGTGCTCCATCCTCCATAAAAGTGGCGTCTTCTTTAGATAAAATGGCGTTGTCGAATATCGGTAGTAGTCCTCCTGTTAATATTTGGATATATTTAGCCGCATTTATATTTCCGTCGCAGATTACTAATTGCGATCTTCCACCATACCATATCGCGCCCCACACCATGATGTTCACACCGCCGTATTTCACCGTCTGATGCAAAAGGTTGTCGTCCAGTTGCTGTAACGAACGTCTCCATATCCACGTACGACCACTATCACTGAATTGGCAGTATCTGCTTTCGTCTGAAAAAATGACAGACCGCCAATACTCTTCGGGCTTCGCATTTCGATTGCCGAAGCCATTTGGCGCCGTTTTTGAAACGCCGTAAGGAGAGGTTTTTTCTTTGCCACCCTTTTATACAACCCCACACTATGGAGGTATCGCAGAACGGTCCGCTGACTTTTCTGTGAAGTTGGCGCAAGCTCAGCTGTACTTTTTCGCGGTTCTCTTAACACTTCGCGTACAAGCACACTTTTACTTCTTTCGGAAGGTCCGGCACGACCTGATCTCGGCCCCACTGTTGTGTTTTCCTTGCGTTTAAATTGTATAATCACACGGCTAACTGTGGCCAACGGAATATTTAAAAATTTACTTATTTCACGTTGCGAAGCGCCGCGTTCACTCTGGCCAACGATGCGACCCCGGGTGAAGTCGCTAATATCACTCGAACCTTGTAAGCGAGGCATAGTTGTAACGATACTAAACTATGACGGATTCCTTCCGATGTATCTACCCCTACCCTAATGGCAAGAGAAAGTTCTTAATTCGTTCTTAGAAATTATCTGTTTACATATTTATACCGCTTTACCTGGTGTCTATTTTATTCTGTCACCCTAGTGTACTTTATTGTATTAGTGACAAAAACAAAAAAAATATTGTTTTATTGTACGTTATAAATGTGTACTTAGATTTTGAGTAAAGAAGTTGGTTGGACTGTCGTGAAACACCGACACTTTCTCAGTTGTGCCATGAAAAATGGTTGAGAACCGTTGATATACCTTACCAGTTTTGTAAAATTAGCATTTTCTTTGAAAACTTTGATAAATATAGGTTTTAAAATTAATGTTATTATCTGCTACTCCGTGACAGATTTATTGTTAATTTATTTATTTAGGTGCCTGAACGAAATGCGATTTCTTTGAGTAGAGACCAAAATAATAACAGTTTTTAGTACATTTGCCGTTTATACATTGTTACTTTATGGTATTTTCTTCTATTTCAGGTTCGAGATTTGGTAGCTAAATGTACCTGCCCCACACAATTTCCAATGATTCGAGTGTCCGAAGGAAAATACAGAATCGGGGATACTAAGGTCTTAATATTCGTTAGGGTAAGTGGCAATATGCGTATGTCTAGTTTTGATAGTGAAATAATATTTTTACTTTTCCTTCACCATTGCTAGAATTAATAGGGTTTAGAAGGCGTGACCATTTCTTAGAAGGTTTCATAAAGATGTTCACTGTGAAAATTACCAAAAAAATTATTATTTCTACTAGAAATTTGCTGTATAGAAGTCTGAAGTTTGTTAATGGGAAGTAGTTTTCACGGCAATTTCGCTTTAAATGCGAGATTTGGGGAAACATTTATTAAATGAGGAAATTCCCTATTTAGAATTTTTAAGAATATACTTTTATGCCAGACAAAATAGTAAAATCCTTTTCAAGATCCTGACAGTATGCTTCACTAAATACTAGTTCATTCAACTGGTCTTAAAAATTTTGACTAAACTATAGAACATAGCTCTAAGTTTCATATAGATTGCAGGGGCTGCATAGTTGTATAATTCTCTTGAAATGCTGCGGTCCGAATACATTATTAATTTGTGTGGAGTTTACTGAGATACCTGTGAAGTTCATAGCTTCAGGTTTTAGGCACTTTGTCTCTTACGATACCCATCTTTTATTTGGCATGTCTACACTTCCTCTTCCTAAACATCTATAAAATCTCGCCTTGGCTGGTAACTTTGCCAATTGTGTCTTTTTTGCGTTATCCTTTCACTTATTTTTGTTTTCCCTTATTCTCCTATTTATGTCGCAGATGTTAGTTCTGTTCTTATATTTCAATTTAATAATATATCAGATCTTGTACAATCTTTCACTCTTCTTTAAAATGCCATTCCTTGTGTCTTTGTTTCGATCATAAGATACATCGCAGTCTAAATGCTTAAAGTATTTCACCTGCTGCAGTAGAGTATCGCTTACGACTATTTCTGTCCTAATTGCATATTTACTCAGGAAAGCTATGGTTTTGGTGTTACTTATCGATATTTTCATTTCATAGTTTTGGCAGACTTTGTGTAACATATATATCCCTTTCTGCGGTTCATTCGCTGCTTCTGTTAGAAGTACTAAGCCGTCAGATAGAGTTTAAGGTGATGTTCTAGTCTAAATGTATCCCTTTAGAGCATTTCTTTTTCCATTCCTTTATAATGGCATCAATATATGTATGTATATGTTAAATAATGCTAGCGACACACAGCAGTCTTATTTAACTCCTTTGTTTATTGGTATTTCCCTAGTTAACCTTCCGCCTATATTTATCATAATTCTGGTGTCTGTATATGAACCCTGTATAGCTCTTATTATATGGTATGGATATCTATGTTCTTTCATAGTATCCCATAATCTACACCTCTTTACATTATCGAAAACTTTCTCGAAGTCTATAAACCCTATGTGTGCTTCTCTGTTGTATTCCCTGTGTTTTTCTATAATTTGTATATAGTGAATATTCCATCTGCGATTGATCTGGCCTTTTTAAACCCCATTTGTTCTTCTCGTATTAGTTCTTCTGCTATGATTTTCAAACTGTTGTTTAATATTCTGGCGTAAATTTTGAAGGTTATTCTTATCGGCTTTTTTGAACAACAAAACTACTTTCATTTTTTTTCAATCATCAGAGATAATACTATTTTTCCAACATTTATTAAATACATGCAGAAGTCTTAGGTGTAGTATGTTCTTTCCAAAGCTCTGCGTTCCATGCATCCACGTCGTTCGCTTTTCTGTTTGTACTACCCCTGAAGGCTTCTGTCAATTCTGTTAGATCTATATAATCGAAATCTTTGACGTCTACTTCTTATATTGTTGTTTGGTCAATATTTCTCTTGTGCCAGAACTGTCCATAATGTTCTACCTAGTTCTCCTCGTCTATATTGTTTATTTTTATTTTATCATTTTCCTGAGGTTTTCTCTTTCATATATTTTCGATATTATTTACAAATCTATCCCAGGACGCTTCATTGATCTTCCTGGATATTTCTTTCGCAATATTTCTACTATGCTTGTAGATTTCATAATTAACTTCGGTAGGGTGGGTAATATATTGCATGTACGTTTTTTGTTTTGTTTTTTTTTTCACTGCTTCTTCCACAGCTCATCTAACCTTATTTTTAATCCTTTCCTCTTTCTGACTTTCTTATTTTTACTCAAGACCAGATGTCGTTTTTTCCATCCTTGCTTTATAAATATACGAAAAATTGCAAAATTGCATATATCTTCTTTTCTTTGTGTACATTCCAATGTTTTGTTCAATCTATTCTGGTAGACCCCTCTTATACTTTCCTTTTCAAACAGATATACTTTGAAGACTTCTTCATTTGAATTCGTTGAAGTTTTGATGTTTTCCCACCATTATATGCTTTATATCGTTGCTACTACTAAGAAATGATCTGATCCTATGTCTGGTCCTCTATATACCCTTACGTCTTTTACTGGTCAAATAATACAATAATTACAAATAACAAATTATTTTGTAATTCGTAACTATTTGTCATTTTTAATTTATTAATGGCAGCAAAGTCTTGAAGTAGTCATTTTCGTTACATGCCTCTTCTCCATAATATGTAATTGCTTGTGTAATAGGTATATTTTCTATACGGTGATTAGTTTTATTGAATTTATGCACTATAGTCTGTAGTTATTCATAAAAGGCTTTGGATTCGTCAGGTTTTTCTTCTTCAGGCACATTGATGTCGCACTTCCTCTTTCAAATCTTATTCTTGCTGTGATAATGCGTTCGTTGTTATATTCGTAATTCTTTATGTTCTTTTCCCATATTTTGTGTACACATAGTGTTATGTCCCTACTTGCTCTTTCTTCTCTTCGTACTCCACTATAAATCGTCATATATTTCATCTACATATTTTGATCCTTTTGCTCTTTTCTTTGTTTCAGACATGGCTGCAAAGTCAATTTTCATGTGTACTAGATGTTTAACCAATTCAATTTCTTTCAGTGCCATTCTCCTTACATTCCTGGTTGCGAATTCAACTATTTTGTCAATTCATCTCTTGTCCTTCACCTGTGCGTTTGTCGACGTCTGTATATCCAGCCTGTTTCCGAGGCCTATTTGGAAAGATTTTCTTCATATTTTGGAACTTCTACTTCAGAAATTACTATTTTATTCGAAAATAGTGCGTGAAATGTTTGAACATTGTTTTACAAAATTTACACGTAAAATAACGTAACGTAAACAATAAATATAGGACGAGGAGGTATATATACATCAAAGCCAGCCTTAATAATGCACTATTTCCGTAACTTAAACGCGCTCATTTATCGCCTGTTTATGGCAGTTTTTAATTGGCAACACCTTGTCGTTTACGTCATGCTCTCGCATCATACTAACATCGATATTCCGCGCAGTAATCCCGTTCTTAGATCAACAAACACGAGGTTTTAATGAACCCATCCGCTCGCCGGCGAGCCTCTTAATGAGTCATATTACCGCTAGCGTGTGAGTGCGAAGATGTGCGATGAATAAACTACAAGCGCCGCGGCGCCTTCTGAAACGATACGCAGACGTCGTGACGTAGGATATTGCGCGGCGTCACGTATATAAACGGACGAATTAATCATGGGGTTTGCCGGAGCAGTGGAGCGAAGATATGTGTTGCTTATGCGTGAATAATCACAAGGATTAAATTGATTTTACTTCAGGTTTTGGTAAGAACGTATGCTTGGATGGATCTGCAGCCATGTATTCTCATTGTTTTGAGTTTTATAAGCGGCTGGTTTAATTAACCAGTAATTCAAATAAGCGACATGTATATATATACGAAGGGGACCTGAAATGTTTCCGGAATCGAAAAGAAAAACACGGTATTGGTGTGGTTTTTTTATTCTTATTTTTCGATGCAGTCTTCTCGAAGATCAATACACTTTTTCAAATGGTGCTTCAGTTTCTTCAAGCCTTCGGAAAAAATAGGTTGCTTAGAGGTCTGCAAAATAGCCATTTGTAGCGGCGATGACCTCCTTATTTTAGACAAATCTCTTTCCTTTCAGTGATTTTTTCAAGTTTGGGAATAGGAAAAGTCGCTGAGGTCTTCGTAGCGCAACTCATTCAATTTGGACACGACAATGCGAGATGAATGAACCGGTGCATCGTCGTGGTGGAAAAGTACTTTTCTCCGCTGCAAACGACGCTGTTTTTTCTTTAATACTGCATCTAATCGGGTCAATAAATCGCTGTAGTATTACTCCGTCCTTCCCTTCTGCAGATAGTCGATGAGGAATCCCAAAAATGCTCGCCATGATCTTTCCAGCCGGTGGAACGGTCTTTGCTTTTTTCGGAGTCGATTCGCCCGGAAAAGTCCACTATTTCGACTATTCCTTGGTCTTCGGTATGTAGTGGTGGATCCAAGTCTCATCCACGGTTACGAAACACATTCCTTGGATTGTGTTGAATCCTGGCCAGATACTCCTTCGAAACGGTCACCCGATTTCGTTCCGGTGTGAGCAAACGCGGTACCCATCGCGCTGAAAGCTGTTTCATACCCAAAATTTTGTGTAGGATATGGGCAACGTCTTCTTATGAGATGCCTGTTGTCTCTGCTATCTCTTTCAACTTCAATCTGCGATCGGCTAACACGACATCATAAATCTTGTCGAGCATTTCATCGCTGGTAGGGGTTTCTGCGCGTTCAGTGCGTGGTTCGTCACTTGTGTTTGTGCGGCCACGTTTGACCTCGCTCACTCAGAAGTTGATGGTCGAAAATGATGGAGTACATTCGCCATGAACCTCTAGCAAAATATCTCGAATTTCCGTGGCCGTTGTCCCAGCAATCCAGAAGTGTTTTCTCACTGCACGAAATTCGGTTTTATCCATTTTTGCGAAACCACCTGACTTCCTACACAAAATACTCTTAAACAACAACTATTGATAGTAGACAACTGAAATTTTGACACTTCACCTTCGTGTTCCGGAAACATTTCAAGTCTCCCTCGTATATATACAGTATATATTATTTCCAACTCTACTTTCTTTGTTTCAACCTGTATCCAATAGTTATAAAACTTTTTGTATGTTTATTTCTAATATAACCTTTATATCATGTATCAAGGAGCTTTTATTTAAAATTAGAATTTCCTTCAAAATATCCGCTTTTTTGTAAAAGTTTTGGAAATAAAATACGTTTCCTTTTCGCTTCGACCATTTTATACTAGGGGAAAATTCTTTAGATTGGAAAATTTAATGGATCTCACAGTTTCATTAACAGAGCTTGCAATTTTAAATAAATAGTTTGGAATACGGTATATATGAAGTAAATAAGATACGAGGGTAAGCTGTAAAATTCGGCAACTAAAGCATAGCAAATAGCAACATTTCAATGAAATGAGTTTTATTTTTCGACATAATCTTCCTCAAGATCAATACATTTATTTAGTGGATGCTCAAGCTTCTTTATGACTTCACAGTATTCATTTTCCTCGAGTTCCTCAAAATAGTGGTCCACGGTAGCTATCAGCTCCTCATTCGAAGCAAATCTCATACAGCCGAGGTGTTTCTTAAACTTGGGGAAGAGATGATAGTCTGAACTAAATCCAAGGAATAAGGGAGATGCTCAAGCCCTTCGAAATTTAAGTTGGCCTATTTGCTTCGACAATTCCGTTTTTGTGAACTGCCGCATTGCCTTGATGGAAAATGACTTTTTCTTTGCTTTACCCCGGGTCTTTTTTCGACGACAGCTACCTTCAATCGTTCCAAAAGTTTAGAATTGTACAGTAATCATTTCTCCCTTTGGAAGGTATCGATAAGCGAAATTCCCTTCCCATCCTAAAAGACGGAAGTCAACAGAGACCGAGAGAATGACTTTGGCCTTCTTTGGAGACAGTTCACCACGTTTAGTCCACAGTTTGATTGCTGTTTACATTCCGGTGTGTAGTGATGGATCCACGTTTCATCGCAAGTCACAAATTAGCGCAAAAAATCTATTGGATTTTGCCGAAACCGTTCCAAAATGGCTGTAGAACATTCTACGCGTTTGAGTGTTTGCGGTGGTGTGAGCAAATGCCATGCATCTTGCACACCGCTTAGACATGTCTAATTTAACATTCAAAATGTACATCACCCGTTCGCTAGAGATGCCCGCAGCCTTAGCAATATTTTTCAATGTTGATCGGCGATTAGCTTACACAAATTTCAAAACTTTTTGCACTTTCTGTGGCTGTTTTTGGCCATCGAGAACGGGGATCGTCATTTACACCCGTACGACCTTTTCTAAATTCATTCACCCATTTGCAAGATGGAGCATTCTTTCCTAACATATTTACCATATCAGCATGAATTTCTTTGCGCGAAAAATATTTTCTTCGCAGTTATTTAATCACTGCGTGAATTTTAAATATTGTCCATTTTTAAAAAGCATCAAAAGTGCTTTGGTTTGAACGAGTATGCACAAGAAACTGCTTGTCAGATCGACATGAAGTTTAACACGTATGTCATTGAAACATCAAGCTATACAATAGCGTCAGAGATCGCTTTCACACAACGCCATCTCGCAGTTAGTTACTGAATTTTAGAACTTACCCTCGTATATCGGTGAGTATAGTTTTTAAATACTTGTCGTTGTTAAGCATTCCTCTAATCTCTAATTCATCTAATCTTAACATTATGAAAACGATAGCTTATCCTTACTCCATCTATTTCGCAAATATCTTCGTAACGACATAAGTAAAATATATTACGAAAACCTTTACGGATATCTAAATAGATACACCTTTGTCGCTTCGGTACATTTAGCACGACTTACAGATGTGCATGACAAATAGACGGGCCATTTAGCAACACTTCGGATCTTATCTGCATAGCTACAGTCTATGCAAAGTACAGTACGAAGTATTTATTGATCGTTGCTGTTTCAGATATTGAGAAATCACGTTATGGTACGTGTCGGCGGAGGATGGGACACGCTGGCGCATTATCTCGACAAACACGATCCGTGCAGGTGCAGGGCACAACATAGGACGACGCAGAGCGCCCGACTTGTCAATAAACCGGGCGCCATGGACTTGGTCGGCGCCCAGGTTTATTACGAAAGGTTAGTTTAATCGTAAACGCGCATTCAATGAATTTTTCGATTTTGCTCGAATGCAACTCAATTTTAGGAGTTATTTGCAGTTGAAGTCTGAATACTTATATTTGGAGATTTTCAACAATAACATTTTCAGTGAAAGAGTTACATATTAGAAAACTTATACAAATAACGAGCAAGTACCATACCGGGAGAAAAGCCGCAAGCTGTGGATTGTATTCTGGGCGACTAGAAATGAGAAGGGGACTCCAGCTGTAGGCGTCATAAGCAGTACGCCACAGCACAGATTTGTTACCATTCGGCAACACGTTATAGCTCAACCGAAATAAAATGAGCGCGATATTCGTTTTCTCGCTAAAGCTCACTCTTATATCGCCATTGATGGTATGAATAACAGATTAATAACCAATTATCTAAGCGAGCTATTGCAAAAGGGATTCACGAAGTTTGTGAAACTAATATTAAATCCAACGTCCCATTTGTATTAGTGAAAAGGAGAATAATAAGACAATACTCATTTGATAACTAAACAACGCAATAAATTGCGACGTGTAGCATCGATTTGTTTTTCTTCATACTTATTTCTAGGTATGTATATCGAAGCACCAGATAATATAACTGATAACGGATTTCAGTGACAGAATTCATTATAATCTCATGAAAAATAAAATAATATTAAACGTTCTAAACCGAATAAAAATTTTTATCAAATAATTTGAAACTTAACAAATTCTTATTGGGATAAATAAAGAATTAGTAAATATAACAATTTAAACTTAAAAGCAATAGCTGCAAACAAAACTATAAATACTATAAGTAAAACAACAAATTGTAAAAGAAAATTAACTATTTATTAAATGTTCGAATAACTGTCCCAGTTGGTATGAGCAATAACCCAGCTAGTAATAAAAATTGCGACGAACATTTTTTTTTAAAATCGTGCACCGGCTTAACTTGAAATGAATTACACCTGTCTAGCGGGCTTAATTGAATCAATTAGAATTGAAAAGATCAATGTGGGGATAGCATTTTGTAGTAGTAGTTAAACAGGGATAGAGTATACCATCAGCCAGCGATAGCATACCGAGGATTGGATACGGCATATCGTCCTCGAGAATGGCATGCGTATTTCTCGCCTTTATTGCCTTACAGACATTTTATTTCATCCTCCTTTTACTCACAGTTACGGCTATCGTCAGGTCAAGAGTGCGGTGCGCTCATAATATGGTTCCTATAATTAGGGAACGATTCCGATAGGGGTACATGGCATCAATTTCAGGGACAAATCGAAGAGCAAACAAGAAATCAGTCTGTAACATATAGAGCTCACGATTTGACTAAAATACTATCGGCTCAAAAGCTCGCCCTGCAATGTCATCCACATTCGCCGCGACAGATGCAACTGCTTTTATACATACATATCGTAACTTGTAGACATCGTTATTGTAAGCGAGGAGGTGGAAGTCAGCTGTGCCGAGTTAAAGTTTCCAAGCTGCACAAATTTGTATATGTACATCACATATGCAATTTTCAGCTTGTTACGTATTATTATATTACTGTACCCAAATTTGAATTATATTATTCATCTAAGTCCGGTCCTGGAATGTACCCCCGAATGCCGATCCCTAAATCTCTGATTTCAAAACTAATAAGTTGTTAGCTTTACAACCATTTGATAATGTTGATAGCATTTTTCTGAATAGAAACGTATAAATAGAATCGATTGTTGTACGCTCCGTCAACTCCTTCATTTTCTAAGTTGATTTTATGTACAAATTGAACGTTTACCCTTTACTTCAGATAAATATAGTTGTTACGTACATTTCAGAGTTCCTAGAACACTCCCAGACAATTTCGATTGTGAAATTAAAGATTGAGCAAACTTTACGAAAAATTAAAATTTCAATCGCCATTATTAGCTTTAGGATCATTTAATGGCTTCTTCATAGTTGTATTTTTCTTGATAAAACCGAATCTGTAGAATCGATTGCCGTAGGCCTCACTCGAGTATTTCCTTCAATTTTTGAATTAATCTTATACTTGAAATATAGTGGAACCTCTTGATCTGTATGTAGCAGTTGTGCGTAAGGGACGTCTGAAATCTCTTGTAAGTGCATCATATTCGATGGTTTGAGCACAATTGATGGGGTACTTTATATGGAGAGTTTGTGCGTGGTGGCTTTTGAAATTTGGTGGACAATAATTTTTGTGTAATTTAGTCATCGGGTATCATCGAAGAAATTGGCTGCCTTAATCACACCGGTCATTAAGCAAATAGTCTACCTCCGTTAGTATTAGTTAAAAATACCTGAACTTGATTTCATAAGAATTTCACTGGTACTGGAAATTTGAAAGTTTAATATGAGTTGCGCTTTCAAACTGGGCCAGCGGTATAATATTGGCTATAAATTGAGATACCATACAGTTTCTAGGTCCAAGATGGCATTGAAAAAGAAAACATATGTCAGAATTTAAACCAGATATTATAACTTAACGGTTTTGAAAACTATTTTGACAGTGACATTGACTGTCATCAATTAATGTAAATAGTATCTCAGACTTTCACGGCCGTTTAACATGGCCGTAACGGTTGTCGGGTTCCGCCGTCTCACTAAAGTTTTTGTGCTTGACGTTTCGCGGACAAATGCAGTTCGCATTTTCAAAGGTACAAAACCTTAGTGGCACGGCGGAAGCCGACAACCGTTACGATTATATCAATTAATGTTACAATTGCTGACAGTAAGTTTGAACATCGAGTTTGAATAAGTTCATATACAGTTTATAATACAGTACGAAAATGTAGGTATATGATTGGAGCCGATTTTAGAACTGGAGTACTAATTGATGAAATTTGGGTGTACAACCAGCGTGCATGTTTGGATAATTTTAGAAAGCACATCCCCGAATTAGCTGCAATTTCCAAAAATGTTTATAATTGTCTTTTCAATTGTGTTGGTGCATTTCATGTGACTGGTTCTGTGGGCCATATATCACATACTGGTAGACCAACCATTCGTTCGGAAGAAGTTATAAATGATGTTCAAGAAGGAATGGGAAATAAACTCACAAAACCTTTGAAACATCTGTCTCAAGGAATTGGACTTTCATATGGAACGTGCCTGAAAATTCAAAAGAAAAACTTACGCAAGCATCCGTATAAGTCATAATCATATTAGGCTATTTTTCCGGTAGACTACCTACTCTAATTTAATGGAAGATGATGAGCTGCTAAATTTGACATTTTTCTCTGATGAAGCCTGCTTTCATCTTTTGGGGTGCGTCAATTTCCAAAACATTCGGAGGTGGAGTAGTGAAAATACTCACAGTTTTGTTGAATCGTTTGTGCGTATTGCGAAACCTTGCTAGCAGTTTCTCACCGCAGAATCATTGGACCCACTCTTTTTATTTTTACAATTAATGCTGAGAGATACAGAAACATTTTAATGAGTTTATTAAATATCTGCACGAAGATAAATTACAATGTGGTTGCTTCCAGTAGGATGGTGAAACGGCGCACACAACACAATAAAATATTGCGTTTCCTCGTGTGTTTTTTGACAATCGGATCATAAGCTTGAGAAGTTGAAATTCCACCACGATCACTTTGTTTCACAATTATCAACTTGTTCTTATTGCCTCACCTAACGAATAGAATATTTTAAACTGCTGTTACTAATTTGCAAGATCTGCAACAAGGAATTATTGAAGAATGTGCATTAATAACGCTAGCAATGCTGCAAAATGCCTTTAACAGCATGAAACGGCGTATAATTGATTTCACCTTTTTTAAGTAATAAAATCTTGAATACCAGCTGAGCTTGTTGTTTTATTCTACCTTTAAATAAAATGACATATTTATTGATGTTACGATGACACAGTCAAAATAATTGTCAAAAGTTAAGGTTATGCTACGAGTCTGATAATATGGCTTAAGTTCAAACATATATTTTCTATTTCAATGCCATCTTCGATCTAGAAACTTTATGATATCAGGGTACTTGGATTTCAGTCACATGGCGCCTGATTAGAATGGTTTTCTAACACGCTCCAGTCGTAATAATTACTTGTGAACCACAGATACTGCGTCTAGAATAGACAAGAATAAATATTGTATTTTTGTAAGCGGAACGTGGTTCCCATCGATAGTTTTTAAGGCATGTGGTGAACCTTCACTTGTCATGAGTCTACTTCTACATTAGCCTACCAATATTTTAATGTATTCTACTGAACCATGCTTTAAATTTGTACTTTTGCACGTTTCATTTAAAAATATAGTAATAGTGCTCTTCAATATAGGATTTTTACTGTCGGACCCAATAACTTGAAACTTTTTACACCACACTAAGCTTACCTCTTCCACTTTAAATTGCAGGGCACCATTAAATACGAACGTCACAGATTCGCCGGAGAAAAAAGGCTATCTATCCTTACCAACGGGTCTTCGCTCCAGATCCAGATCTCCATCCGCGTCAGCCTTAACACAGTTCGATTCCAGACGTTCTGCCAGTCCGAACCTTCAGAGAAAATCTCTAGCACCGCCGCATAGCCGATCCAGAAGTCCTACGCCCAACTTTACGTCTACACACGTCACGAAGCTGTCCACCAATAAAAATTTGCTGAAGAATAGCAGTCCTCAATGTTTGGGGAATATGCTGTCCACGTCCCCAACCCATACGGCGAAGCTAACTAACGGAAAGGCACATTCGAACGTTATATCGAGCATGCAGTTGCCAGCTACCTGCAAGACGGAAGCCAGTTTACAGGTGTCCGATCACTCAACTGATCATAGTGATAACACGTCTGAGGTCTCGGACGAAGGATACAGAAGCTTGGGATTGGTAACCGGAGATAAAGCGAGAAATAGGACCTCGTTGTATAGTCAGAATTCAGCTGAAGATGCAGAATTTAATGGTAAATAACCTTAACAACAAGTATACAAATACAACATACAGTATCGCATTGTTTCTCAATCTAGGAGTAGCGGTGATATTAAAGGGGGGTCGCGAAAATAACCTAAACAATAATGAAATCATTTTATGACAAAAATTATGTATTATAAGCGTTTTATTTACAATAGGTGCACATGTAAAAAAAAAAGAACAAAATAATGTGATTGTTGCATTTGGTTTTCATTTAAAACTTTCTCGATACGTGGATCTACATTAGAAACATACAAAAGCAAATTGTTTTCGCGGGATAAAAGACGATTCCTGTATTGAGTTTTTAGCGCAACCATAGATGAATAAGCTAGTTCATAGAGATAAGACGTGGCGAAAAATACTAACAGTTTCAATGCTTCTTTGATAAAATTTCCATATTCTTGTCGAAGAGCACACCAACACGTATTTATTTATTTTTTTATTATGGTGATTTTTAAACAGCTAATTTTGTCATCTACCACATCCTAATCTCCAAGAGGCTTTATCCCTAACACCAACTTCCCTCAGTCCTCTCTTCTGCATAGCCTTTTTAATTCCTTTTCCCAGCTCCTTATTGGTTTTCCTTTTTTCCTTCTATTAGCAAGCTTCCATGTCCAAACCTTTTATAGTAGTCTGTTCTGGTCCATTCTCCTCATGTGGCGATACAACAATAGTTGTTTCCGTTCTATTTTATGTATTAATTATGTGTCAACTTGCATTATTTCTCTTATTTTTTCATTTCTTCAGCGTCACCAGTACATAATCTCCGTTGACATTATTTTGTTTACCATCTTCTTATTCAGCGCCCACACTTCACTTCCATAGGTAACACAGTTTTAAACAAAAGAGTAGAAATTGGTCTTAAATCTTCAGATGTAAATTACAGCTGTAGCGTTTTCTCGGCAGACATTTCGATAAGCTGGTCGCGAAACTGGTAACGTTTTCACTAAACCGATTCAGTGCTCACCTGAGTTTTTAGCTCACGCAAATGCTAGTGTTTTGTTCATTCAACCTTTTCTCAATATAATCCGAAGTGAGTGGGAACATATCCGAATTTTTGCTTTGAAGGCGAAAAACTCAGATATCAAGCTTCTTAATGAAAGTATGAACTTTGTGTGTCATTAATAAACTGTTTTTACCTCGTCCTTGTAAATTCACAATCAAGCCGTTTAAATGTTAAATACATCAGCTAAGTAGGTCAACAACAACATACACTCATTAATCTATAAAAACAATGAGATTGGCGTTTGTTTATTCTAGAAAAATATTATTAATTCATTTTGCAATTTCGATACTTCTGTCTGGAAAAGAAAAGATTTCTTATTTTCGCCCATAATTTAGCAAGCAGCGTGTTCTGTAACGGTTGGCTTTTAATACAATTAACCATCTTAACAAGATAACAAAGAATTTGATTGAGATATTCCCGCATATTCTTTGTAACAAGAGTATGCCTGTGAAGGAAGCATAAGGTATGGCTTTTTCTACACCTTTGGAACACCCTGTATAATTGAAAATGCTTCAAAATCAATAAAAGATGCTGAAGATAAACAATCTGCGTTAATTTCTTTTTCATATTACTATAATCAGCTCTAGCATAAGAGTATGGCTCTTACATGCAACGTCCTGTTGTTTGTTGTATCTATTTCCGTTCAAGAATTAAACCAAGAAAATTCAAAATCTGTGAATTTTCGAAGGGGTGTTTCGCCCTCTCAAAATGAATATCAGCACAAACAAAAAAAATATTTCCCAAGTCTCAACGTACTATTTGCCTACCAAGTTTCATTAAGATCTGAATTTGATACCCGGGAACCATTCCTTGTTAGTTCAATAAAACTGACGAATAGATAATAGTATGTTACCTCACAAACTTATTTCATCATGTTCTCTTTTATAGAGCATCAAGACTCCATTGACCTAGAAGACGATACCAACGACATGGGCCTAAGAAAAACTCAATTCTCCGAAAAGATTTATAAAGACAACCCCGAGATGCGTAGTAAGCAGCAAGCCCAACAACAACAAGCCCAACAGAATCATATTGCCCAACAACACCAAGCACAGCAGCATCAAGCCGCCCAACAGCAATCCCAACAACAACAAACCCACCAGAATCAAATCGCCCAACAACACCAAACCCCACAGCAAATTCAGCCGCAACAATTACAAACACCTACTCGCATAGCCCAACCATCACCACCTGCACTTCCAGGTAGATCGCACAGTGTCGACAGGATGGATCCACCGGGGATGAAAACGTCGTCATTGCCGCGTAAAGGCATCCCGAAACATATAACGAACCTAAATAATACATGGAGCGCAAGGCCTAAGAGCACCCGCGCATCGTTAACGCCGGAAAGCTTCACGTCACCTTTCAACAGGACATCGCCCGCGAGAAGGAGCATCGCCAGCTTCCAGCCGCAAACGCGAGGCACGCAATCCGCTAACACATCGCCGACTAAAATCAATTTCAGACAGCAGCTGATCAAAGCAGCCAAACAGAGCGAGAACGACGACATGGTCGTCGAGGAGGTTCACAAACTGCTCAGGCAGTACGTCAGTCAGAACTCCCTGCACGAATTCGACGATTTCAGGCCTAAATCGGAGGAGAATAAGAACACCACGAAGGGTAGGAAGGATTCTAGGCCGAATCTGGCGACGAGAATACCGGCGCCAGTCTCAGCCAGGATGTGTTAGTCCTTACACGTGAAACGGAAAAAATCAAGAAGAAAATCTCATAAATCATATTTAATAAGGTGCTAATTAACCAATAGTTATCTGAATACCTTAGCTGTTTCTTCTTAACAAGTGCAATATTATTGGAACTGTATACTAAGAAAGAAGAGATTTGCGCAGGATGTATCCACTTCTTAATACGATGAAAACATGTTTGGATACGTTCCAAAATAGCAGCTAAATAGTTTCGCTGAGTATTGACTTAATTTTTGCCTTTTGTTTTGCCCAAATATTTCCGTATAATTATACACAACGTTCTCAGCAAAGCGATAGATTCCAAATGCATTATAATTCGCAAATTTAAATTTTTTTTTTGCCGTGTTGACTTCCGTCACCGGATGTGGTTATCTTTTTAGGAAAGTTTTGTAAACACAAAACTTTTAATTTGAAACGTTAAATTATGCAATAAGAAACTGTCTTTGCTATAGTTACTAAGACTTAAATTATTCTAACGCCCTCATTCAATTTAAACTTGAATATCGCTCCTAGTTTAAATTGCATTCGATCCTATCAGCTACATTAATATTTTAAATAGAAAACGGTGAAGAATTTTAGTGAACACATTCACAAAATTGTTTTGCTCCTCTACAAACTAACTTTGGAAACATTACTACTATATGATATATTAAATTTAATCTCTAGCAGGCCATGCAATTTTTTTCTTATAAACTTAAGTTGGTAGAATAATTTTAAAAACGTGAAATTGATTTATTCTGTCGTGTTAGCAACAGGACTTAAGTACATGTGACAAATATATTTAATTTGTCAATTCGCTACTCACTATCAACAGGAATATTTTGAAGAAATAATTTCGTGGAATGCTAAAGGCTAAATTTATATGATCATATAGTATGTACTAAATCTATAATGAAGTTATATGGGGCTGATTACACGCCATAGTGACTTCACTGGAATACTTATTTTAGGATAAAAAAATTAATTTTTAAAATTCTTTAGTTCACATAAAAAATGTAATCATTCAGAAACTTCGTCGAAAAGTTACCTAGAAAGTAATACCCAGCAAAATAATGCTGTTAAATACAACTGCTAATGGTATTGATAGGATTATTCACTGGAAAGACAATGTGAGGAGAGAAAAAATTGTAACAGGCGGACATGTCTACGTGTTGGCATTTTCGGGATCGCTTTTCGGGATTTAGCAGCGTTATTATGTTAGATATTTAGAAACTTGTTAAAGTAGGTACTTGTTTGGGTTTTCATATCCTCATTTGCCCCAAATCTCTTCCCACCAAGCCATTTTTTAAATTTCGGGAACAAAAAACAATTAGAACCAGATCTCGTAAATATGGCGGATGAGATAGCAATTCGTATCCTTATAGTAATGGTTCACGGGTCCCACCATGTCCTTATGTCTCTATTACCTGATGTTTCGTGAACTGCGGTTAGCATTCGCAGATGTACCGTAGCGACACGACGAACCCGAGAACCATTACGAGAATGACAAACGACCATGAAAGCCTAAGATATTAGTTAATTCGTATCCTAAGACGACAAATTTAGCGGTTGCAGTAACGTATGAATCAGAGAATACGTTATCCTGATCTGAATAAGTACGGGCCATTGTCTTTCCCTTCTATAAATAGTTAAATAAAGATAACGCCTTCGGAATTCCAAAAAAAAACATGGCTACAATCTTATTTTAAAAAAGGGTTTTTGTCTTGTTTGAAGCGGCTATGACATGTCAACGCAAAGGCGGCATCCATCTTACGGTTAGCTTTTTTATATTTAGACGTTGATGTAAACTATTGTGTATCCGTTCGATCGAGGTGTTTATGGCGTTGGCTACTTCGCGTACTTCTAATCTGGAGTCGTTCTTAACAATGGCATCATTTACAGGAAAGTTACCGGAAATGAAGGCTGCAGATATTTAGCATCATCTGTGCCCATATTATTCAGCTTCTTTACTGTCTTTTATCTTCTTTTACGTTCAAAGTAATGTTTACGCAAAATCCAAAGAACTAAGCGTAATATATTTTTTAAAATTTGGACGTTTGAAAGTGGAGGGGCTGTAGAACTCAACTTCCTTAAACGAACTCCGAATGGGGTCAAATAGCACATCAAAAGACGCATCGATCACGATAGAAAAAGTTTGTCTTGCTACCTTGAAAAATTCTAAACATGTTTAACTCTCAAACTTTGAAGCGATGTAGCTCCTAAACGGTTAGAGGTAGAGGGTTTCACTTTGGGCCGCTAGAAAGTACGAGTTGCGCTGCGATGATGCATAACCGAAATACGAATTTTCGACCGCAAAATTCGGTAAAATATCAAAGTCCAAAAATGACCGTCTTGACCATCTTATCGGGTAGATTTTGACGCGTTGAACAAGATGTTTCTCTAGCACACGTTGATATCTGTAATCGTTAACGAGATATGGGCGATTGCAGTATCGCGACTTTCGAAAAAACGCAAAAAAATGAGGTCCGAAAACGACATCCTTCGGCGTTTGCTCGTCTCGTGCATTAACGATAACGTTTTCGCGGACGAAATAGACCATTTCCGATGCAAAAATATCCACTGAATCGACTACGATCGCTCCGAACACGCTATCTCTAATCGTTTATGAGCTACGGCCCGTGAAAGTATTAAGTATTAAAATTCGATACTACCCATAACATTACTTCTAACCACTACTCTATATACTTCGTGAAAACGTAGGGAGATTTCCAACATAGCAGCATTAATGAAGTTATCCATAATTATATAAATTGGTAATTAGATGCGAATTTTAACAATAAAATTTCGTTAAAATAGTGAGATGTCATCTAGTTATATCGTCAAATGATATAAGCACCACATTGCAGAATACGACCTCTATCACTATCTGTGTCCTTGTCCGCCTTTGGAATGTTAATACTCACATCTCACTCAGAATATTTACAATGTGCTTGGCGTATTACTATTTGAATTATTTACATTCTCTGTCACTTTTTAATAAAAAAAGTGGTTGCTGGAATTCTGAAAACGATAAAACAATATTAAAAAAGTTATTAAAGCATTATAACTCGCTGTAACCATCCATTCTTCATCTTTCTACCGTATTTCTGACCCCATTCTTCGAAAATCTAAAGAAGTTAAATGAAATAATAATGATTTCTCTTTGAAATTTCCTAGAGCTTGACTTGATCATAAGCCGTCATCAAATAGTTTTATAATTACAGCTAAAGGGCATGAATTTCTATAGTTTTATAAAATTCCTACAAACAAAATGTCTTAAAAATCTTTGCTTCTAATCTAATATCGTTGTTCGCAAATACCCTAAATTTGAAAGCTAATAATCGCAATATTTTGAAAAATAGAAGCAAATCCTAAAGAAGTGGATACAGCCTGCATTGCATGTTGTAATCTCAGCACATGGTTCATAATAAAAACAGTGCTGCTTCTATTACCCGTAAGTTACCGATTTCATGCAAAGATTCCAACTAAATACATATGTCTGTTCGAAGAAGTTAGAAAATGTTGTCGATTTTAAATCGTGCAACAAAAAAATGAAGAAATAAGCATGCGATTTAGAAAAGGACGTTTAAGATCGGCAATTTTTTTCTAATATATTAGCGTATAGTTTGAGACAAAACCTACTTATTAGTTATCTATGTTGCTCTGGTATTCTGTCTTTCTATTAGAGTTCATATGCATTTCATACTTTTGCTCATTGCAACTTGTAATTTAATTTGCAAAGTCAACTTCATTTTTGCTCCATTATTATGGTGATATTTCAATTCTAACATTAATATGAAGCTTTCGTTGGTTTTTATAATGATAATATTAGAATTTCTTGATAATTACCAACGTTAGAATTTTATCAAAAAAAATAGTATCGGTGTGGGTAGGACTTGAACCCACACCCTCTCGCTTACCAGGAAAAAGGTTCAACCAACAAGGAGACGTTCACCCGGTAAGCGAGAGGACGTAAGTTCGAATCCTATCGGCACCGTCATTTTCTCGGAAAAATTTTAACATCGCAAAGAAAATATAATTTATTCCTATTTCAAACTTATTGTGGAATTGGGTATTTAAAAGAACTCTGAAGCTAAAATTTAATATACTATTGATGATTACTATTTCTGTAAAAGGATATACGGTAACGACAGAAAATATAAAAGGTGTTTCAATAAGAGCGCAAAATTTTAAGGTTCAATAAAACATGGTTTTCTGTAACAAAGTATTGAAATATTTATTGATTTATAATGTATACATTTGGGCATTATGTATGAAACAAAATATCTTGTAAATGATCACCATGGCTTTGCTAGCACATTCGTACTCTTTTCACAAAATTTGAAAAATTAATAATTGATAGTGCGTATAATTTAGGCCTTCAACGCTTCGGTGGCCGCGAGCTTGTTGGCGTAAGCCTGTGACTTCGAATAACCTCACAGCTAGAAGTGGAAAGGTGTTAAATCGCAAGAACGTGGCGGCCAATTGTAGTCACCAAACCAGGAAATAACACTATCAGGAGCAAAATTGTTCAAAACAATCAATGTTTCACGAACAGTATGTGTGACACCGTCCTGCTGAAACCATTTGTCGTCTAGAGCAATATTTTCGAATTGCGGCACAAAACGATAACGTTAGCCATTCACCGTTACTACATTACTTTCGCCATCTTCAAAGAAATACGGTTCAATTAACTTTCGATCTGTCACGTCATAATTACGTGTCATTATGACTATCAAACATGGCGGGAAATTCGAATCTTGCGCTCTTATTGAACCCCCCTGTATTTAATATTCATTCTAACTTATAAACGTCATGATTAAATGTCATTTTCTTCGAATTCAAAAATGTGAGTGAAGCAGCTTCTTGGATCTATTTAGAAAAAAGATGTAAATAAAGTAAGACAAGGTGAAGAAGTTTGCTAAATCTAATCTAAAGTTTCTACCTTCGTTCTACTTGCTCTAATCGCAGTCTAAAAAAGTAGTTGCCTTTGCAAATTACTCTCATTAAAACAAGTTGCAATTAGGAATCTACGATCGCGTAACTTAAGCTATTTAAGCTAACATTTAGTAAAATTCATCGTTCGGCTGGCAAACTATTTATAAATATTTACTTCTGTTAAACTTACATCTGATTAAGCGTTCTAACTAAGCTAAGACATAACAATATTTGCTCGTTAAGTTAAAAATAACAAAAAATAAAAAATAAAAATGTTAATCATAATAATACACATATACAGTCCATTTTAATTAAACAAAAATAGCGATCTTATATAATGATTGTTTGGCATATTATGGTAAGTACACACCAGGAAGGTTTTGAGAAACCATAGGCATACAATTCTGTTCTTTGAAACTTAATAAATTTCATAATTCCCATCGCAAAAATATAACTTTTAAAATCAATAAAATTTTCCGGATTCTATATCCACTTTATATAATTATTTTCCTGATTTCCAAACATTTTTTTCTCTAATAAATTAAAACCAAGAATTTTTTTTTGTTTATTGGATAGATAATTTTTCTACTTTTGTTTTTCTCATTTCCGTTCTATTTTTCTTTTTGTTTCTATACAGGGTGTCTTTGGAATAAAATAAAAAAGCACGGAAAATTAAAAGATGTAATTATATAGAACATAAATCAAGAAATTTTGAGTCAATTACAGAGAGAAAGTCAGAATTAAAAAGACCTAGGTAAAATAAACTGGATACCTTTCAAACGGCATGCTAGGTATTCAATAACTTACTTACAATAAAGACATTTTTATTTTAAATATCTTTATCATCTTTTTCTCGTGTCTGTGAAGGAATTTTTCCAAAGTATTTTGGATTCAGGTCTAATAAATTTAGATCTTTTCACATTTCCTTATTTTATTTCATGGACAGCCTGTATATTTACTACTAATTTACTAAAATTAAGTATTGTCGAGAATTAGATGATTATCAAATAAATTTAAATGAATTACGGATTGAAGTTTAAACCGGCAAACAATAGATTTATTTCAAGTTTCTCCTGACGGACTGCCTTGAGATTTCTCTATTTGACACAAATTCATGCTAGGACGAAAAAAGTTCATTTGAACGGGATAAAAATCTTCTATATATGTAATGTATATCATTTAACAACTTTATAGTATAGCAGAAGTTGAAAAACGATGTATTAATTTACCCAGGTGATCGAAGTCGTTATATACTAGATTATTTAACCTTATATACCCTTATACAAAACTACCATCATGAATTTATTTTAAAAGTACATATTTTCTTTAATTTAAAAAAATTATTTTCTGCGTATTTGCTGACAAAACTAATATACCCCATTTTAAAACAAATAAATACATATCAATAAAAAGTAATAAGATTGTTAGAAATAACAGTAGTAAAACTTGAAGTAAAAAGTTGTTCCAGCTTCAAAACCATATTCCATGAAAAATTCAATGCTATGGAAAATATCTATAGCATCTACATTTAATAATAGGTACAAAATATATTTTCAAACCGATATAAAGAAATTTCTTATCTTACACCTCACACAGTAATACCGGGGTTGTCTGTAAAATAAGGTTCCCAATGATTTCTCATAATGAAAGACGTGTTTATGGGCATTGAATAATACACTTCTAAAAAGTTTAAACTTTTTCCTATTTTTCGACATAATCGCCATTGAGATCGATGCATTTTTACATGCGGTATACCATATTTTTTATGCCTGAATTGTAGAAGTCTTCCGCCGCGCCGCAAAGGTACTTGAAAACCTCTTCTTTTAGCTTCTGTTCGGTTTTGAAATGCGTCCCACCCAGGTCTTCTTCAATTCAGAGAAGTGATAGTAGTCACTTGGGGTTACGGTTGTTACAGTATCCCATCCAAATTTGTTAATGAGTTGTTACACGAACGGTATACGGATGAGCGTTGTGCTGATAGAAACCCCTTTGTGAGGATGCCTCGCCGCTTGTTCTAAATCGTGCGGCGAAAATTCTCCAAACGTCTCACAGTAGCGGTCTGCATTAATTCTTGCACCGGCAGGCATGAATTCGCACAACAATAACCCCTTCCTATCCCAAAACATGTTTGTTTAAACTTCCGCGGCTTCGATGGCTCTGCACGTTTTTACTGATGGGATTGTTGTTTCGTTTGCGTCGTCATGTAGTGGACCCCAGTGACAATAGAGTCTAAGAATCCTCGCCATCGGTTTCGTAGACCTGAAGAAATTCGCGGGTCGCTTCAACACGTT
This sequence comes from Trypoxylus dichotomus, assembly GCA_023509865.1. Classification (NCBI taxonomy): domain Eukaryota; kingdom Metazoa; phylum Arthropoda; class Insecta; order Coleoptera; family Scarabaeidae; genus Trypoxylus; species Trypoxylus dichotomus. The sequence continues at coordinate 11,697,175 of CM042082.1, forward strand.
GCCATTTGCCGTCTTACGTGAGCATTCTCGGAATCCACCTTGCACAAACTTTGGCACACCCTAAATGGTCTATCAAAAATTTATCAAGAGATCATCTCGCGGATCTCCAGAACCGTCACCCTACTTCTATCTTTCAGCATTATTTCTTCCAATTTCGAAATCGTTTCATCCGAAAGCGATGGCCGTTCAGAATCGATTTTCATCGTGGACGTTTGTACGTCCGTCTTTGAATTCTCTGCTCCGTTTGCGCATGTATTGTACGCTCATACACTTTTTCCGTAGACTTCACACAGTTGGGAATAAAATGGATCACAGAACGTAATTCGTACCTCGCGGGAGAAGCGGATGGGTGCTCTATTTCTAACGGTTACTAAGCCAAGAATGACGAACGGAGACAGCCCACCGGGGTAAGGATTGAGAGAAGGAGGACCAAGCTACACGCCAGTGTTAGCGGACTCCGCGTAACAGCGTTCCTTGCGACTACAGCTCTTTGGGAACCTTATTTTACGGACAACCCTCGTGCTTTACTTATAGCATTATATAAGGTGTGCCATAAATAGCATGTTTTATCATTTGCTTAAATTAATGCATCTACTTTTGAGACACCCTGTATATGTCAATTCAAGTAAAATCAGATATCCAAAATTTAACGTGTTATATCACTGAAGTTGGATAAATAAGCGCAAATGAACTAAATGGTATAACCACATCTTATTTGAAGATACTTAATAATAAAAATCTCAAAAAATTCCCGATACAAAAAGATCGTATAACTTGATTAATTGTCGTGATATGAAATGTGCTAAAATTGTACTTACGTATGTTCTATTTTTTTTAATCGAAATGGACTGTATGTAAGAAAATGATAAATTCATTAGTTTTAGTACTTAAACAATTGATGTTAGACATTTAAAATGGAATTATATGCATCACATTTGTATACGCTCAAAAAGAAACGGAATTTTCCAGAACTTTTGTTCGTTAGTTTTAGGTGCTTTCCGGAAAATTTCAATACAGGTAAGGAAGTAAGGAAAAGAACGTTATTTTTTCTCATATTTTATATTGATTTATTTTTCTGTTAAGCTTTAGATATTTTTAGCGATTGTTATGGCTTATAAATTAAATAGTGATTTGTAAAAAATATTATCGAGGGATACAATGAACGTAATCCTTCTGGAAGACCACATCACCCAACTCGTAAGGCAAAGTAATAGATAGGATGAAAATTACTAAAACTAAGCGATAATATTCAATTAATGTTAACATTTTCATGTTAGAAATGTTATCTGGAATGTTTTTCTTGTAAAACACAAAAAAATCATCAAAAACAAAACCTCGTTTTCACACTGAACACCATATTGCTCTACTTCAAACTGTATAACGAAGATTAGATGAAGATAAATAAGGAATAATACGTTATGTACGTTTGGGAATGTAAAACATGCTCCAATCTTGCCTTTAAACAACAACTTGGGTAAAAAAAGTCTTACACTCTTCCATAGAATTACGTTTATTGCAAAAGAAATAAGTAACGAACAGGAACCGATAGTTACCCATATTCTCACGTGGATTTTAAGAAGATTGAAAAACAATCCATTCTAATTGATTCTTACATTTTTTATTAAAGAAAAAAAAAACAATATCAAAACATGAAAGTTGTTAGAAGTATGATGTACTCAGGATAGGCTATTTTGCGTTATATTTCTCTATTTACAAAATATATAACGTAGTTAAATTAACGATTTAGGCTGACGTAGCAATACTGCAGGATATATCAAGAATGTGAAAGAATTGAAATTACATTCCAATTTTTTATTAACGGAGGAAGAGAAAATAGTGGAGATTTTTGTACGCTAGTTTTGATATAATTAAATAAGAAAAGGAGATGAAATGAAATCAAAGTAGATGTTAGTTGATCAATATTTATTAAATACCTATGTATATTTGCAGGTTATTCTTCTTAACTCTGGATAATTAATGAAAGCAGAAAATATTTTACCTTATCTTTATTTTTTATTGTAACATTTATATTCATACTGTATTCTATTTGTTAAGTTAACAACTTACCTTTTTTTATCTTAACATTAGAAATACCTATATGAATTATATACAAATGTTTTTTTTTAATGTGCATATTAAATAAAATATTAATTTTTACGGGAATGTTTTATTTACCCTTTACAAGCTCCCAGAACATTTATATGAAAGGAAACATACTAGATATTACATAACACACCAAAACCTGGTAGACACTTTGTTCCTGACCACGAATTAATTTTAAGATTTAGCTTTTAATTTATATATACAGCTGTGGCCATATGTATTCGCCACCCTTTTTTGTTTGTTATTCCGACGAATATATAAGAAATAAAAGAAAATTGATCGATGAAAATGTTTCATTGTGAGTGTATACAGATATATACAGATATTGCTTAATATTTGGTAGCTCCTCCCTGGGCTTTTATCACCGCACGAATTCGTCGGGGTATATTGCTCACTAAGTTGTAGCACTGTTCGGGGGTGATTTTATTCCACTCTTCGAATGTTTTTGTTTTTAAGCATTGCTTTGTGGTAGATGAGTATTTAGCTACATTTCGCTTTAAAATGTACCATAAATGCTCAATTGGCGATAAGTCCGGGGATTGTGCCGGCCATTCCAGGACCCGCACGTTATTTTCCTCGAACCAGCGCATTACTTCGCGAGATTTATGGCACGGTGAATTATCTTGGTGAAAGTAATACTTTGGCTCATCATTATCGAATAATTTTAACACACACGGTTCCAGAACTTCTTCCAACATGTCGATGTACGTCCGACTGTTCATTCGGCCCTCGCAGATGAACAGTTCTCTGACGCCTGTTGCACTCATGAAACCCCAAACTATTATGCTACCACCCCCAAACTTGACAGTCGGGATGATACAATCTAGATGGAAGGCCTCTCCTCGGCTGCGTCGCACGTATTGAGGCCCAGGTTTACCACAAAGCTACCAACAAAAACATGAATACTGTTACATTTTGGAACCCATTAAAAAGAATAAAAACACTGTAGATACCAGGAATTGAATACAGAATACCGCAAATACAATAACTATGTATTACTTACCTCAATATTTGACTCGTCCGTCCACATAACATTGGCCCAATTGTCAATGGTCCAGTCGCGGTGACTTCTAGCCCACAGCGGTCTCTTTTTCTTTTGTTGCGAAGACAACCGTGGTTTATGTCAAGCTTTGTATCCACCTAAATTTAATTGACAAAGGCGTCTTCTAACCGTGCGAAGAGAAATAGCAACATTATGTAGCCGGAAAAGCTCACTGCAAAGCTGTTTAGACCCTTTTTTCCGGTCTCGCAAAGACATCCGCTCTAAGACTCGCTCATCTCTGCTAGTCGTCTTCCTTTTTCGACCAGTTTCGGTTTGTTTGTCAAAGATCCACTCTCTTTGTATCGTTTTATCATCATTCTAACTGTCGATCGCGCACATTTCACTTGTCGGGCAATAGCAGACACCGACAACCCTTGCTCTTCTAACACCACAATTTGTCCTCGCTCTACCTCCGTCAATTCGCGTGTTTTCGGCATTACCTTTTACTGTATACTATCGTATTACGCAGACAAAATCACAGACACAATATCTTCCCTCTAACTAGCTCAACCTTACTCTTACAACTTTTAAGAAAGACTGAAGAAATATTCAGAAATTACAATTTTAGGTCTATTTTCTAATTTACTCAGAATGGCCTACAATAAACCATTAAAGCCTCATTACCAGGTACCTAGTTAAAGTCCGTCATCTACCCTGCTTCTTAGAAATACAATAATATTCGTGTAACACGTTCAAAACGTGAGTGGCGAATACATATGGCCACAGCTGTATATATACACTAATGTGACAGAATAAAATAGACACCTACTAATTAAAAAAAGATTCTGTTCTCGTTATATATACAAAATATTTTAAAATTTTTAAATTAGCCTAATATTTTGTCGATCCACCTTTACTTGCGTGAAGTGCTGCGAGTTGTCGTGGCATAGAATCTATTAAATGATTAATGGCGTCTTCTGGAATATTTAACGACTCTTCTGTAACAGCTGCCACGAGTTCTTCCTTATTGCGGGGTTTTCGGCGTCGTTTCGCCATATTTGTCTGGATTATGTTCCAAACATTCTCTATCGGATTCATGTCTGGTGATTGGCCTGACCATGGTAAAATCCGAATCCCCTGTTCCTCTTTCCATGTGGTTGTTGTTCTTGTGACAGGGTGCTCCATCCTCCATAAAAGTAGCGTCTTCTTTAAATAAAATAGCGTTGTCGAATATCGGTGGTAGTACTTCTGTTAATATTTGGATATATCTTGCCGCATTTGCATTACCGTCGCAGATTACTAATTGCGATTTTCTACCATACCATATCGCGCCCCACACCATGATGTTCACACCGTCGTATTTCACCATCTGAAATTTGTGGTCCACTTGCTGTAACGAACGTCTCCATACCCACGTACGACCACTATCACTGAACTGGCAGTATCTGCTTTCGTCTGAAAAAATGACAGACCGCTAAAACTCTTCGGACTTCGTTCGCATTTCGATTGCCCAAGCCATTCGGCGCCGTTTTTGAGACGCCGTAAGGAGAGGTTTTTTCTTTGCCACCCTTTTATATATCTGCACACTGTGGAGGTATCGCAGAACGGTGCACTGACCTTTCTGTGAAGTTGCCGCAAGCTCAGCTGTACTTTTTCGCGGTTCTCGTAACACTTCGCGCACAGGCACCCTTCTACTTCTTTCAGAAGGTCCGGCACCTCCTGGTATCAGCTCCACTGTTGCTTTTTTCCTTGCGTTTAAATTGTGTAATCACACGGTTAACTGTGTTACTTATTTCACGTTGCGAAACGCCGCGTCCACTCTGGCCAACGATGCGACCCTGGGTGAAGTCGCTAATATCACTCGAACCTTGTAAGCGAGGCATAGTTGTAACGATACTAAACTATGACGAATTCCTTCCGATACATCTACCCCTACCCTAATGACAAGAGAAAGTTCTTAATTCGTTCTTAGAATTTAGCTGTTTACATATTTATACCGCTTTACCTAGCCTATTTTATCACCCTAGTGTATATATATATATATAGGTGTAGCTTGTACATATGTATATCTATAAATGGTAGAGATAATATAGACAGCAAGAGAAAATAAAAAAGGAATACATAATGTGAGTATGTAATCAGATTCTATTTCGTGAGTATTTGTATGCAATGTTTTATTCAGATAAACTCGTTGAAGGTATTGGCATTATGAAACCTAGGTGGATACATAAATGCTCTGTTTTTTTGGGAGTAATGACGCACAGTCCTGCATGCAAATGATTGGTAGAAGTCTTAGTTATATGAAACTAAAAGTGTTTATGACGCAGCCACGTAATCCCTATACATACTAGAGTGAGGTTTGGTTATGGCGAATTAATAATTGTCAGAATTGTCAACATTAAATGATTGTGAATTACATCAGAAATTTGTGCTACTCACAATCATGAGGATTTAATGAATAGTTTTGTTAAGATATGTATTGATTTGGGAGTACACATATGAATAATACACATCAATGTCATTTTATCTGGTCAAAGTACACGCCTTAGACAGAAGTAAATGGTGTGCAACTTGCTGCATTCAAAAAATTTATCAAAACAGAAAGACAAGTGTGATTCTGTTCTTTCATTTTATTACAGCATTTCGAATTACCCCATGTTCCCATGAATTGCATTTGTATACAATATTTGTATAGCTCAATGTATTGTTTCCATTCATAGTTATAATTAGAGACCAGATTATATGCAAAGTGCATATATTTTATTTTTGGATATCTTTAATTATAGTCTATATGTAGACGTATTGCACTAATTGAAGTTAATTAGCGCTAATTAGATATTGCGTATATTGCATATTTAGGCATTTCTATGCATATTTAGGCATTTCTATGCATATTTTTACAAAAGTTGAATATATTGCATATTTGGGCTTTTCATTGACAATTCTTAGAACTTTTACATTGGTTTCTCTTATACCTTTTTCCAAGAACTGCACGTGTTTAATTTCGCCTAGCAGAAGGGATGTCGGAAATACGTTTTATTATTATGAATTCCCAAATAAACTATTCATTCATTGAATATCTTTGAGCGGAACAGCATGTAATTCTGTTACGTTTTTAAATACTGTGCGTACATACAATGAGTATAGCGAGCAAAATTCTTTGTGGATTAAGCTGTATCCTGAACTAGTAAAGGATGGCGACAAAATATTTTGTCGAGCCTGCAGTAAAGTTTAATTTTACTAAAAGCTTTACAATTGTTTTTAAATTCTTTAACTTTTGATATAAATGCGCCGCATGTGTGCAGCAATCTATATATCAATGTGTAGCATTAACTTCACGAAACTCAGAACAAGAAGAATATAATACGGATCTGTGTAACGCGTTAATTTCATCTAACATACCATCAGCAAGATGAAATAATGTTAATTTGAAATCATTTCTGCAAAAATATTGCAAACATAATATACCTGACGAAAGTACCTTACGAAAAAAATATCACATCTTGTTACCAGCAAACAACGGCAGAACTTCAACAATTGATAGGGAATAATTTTATTTATATCATGGTAGGTGAAAGTACGGATAATTGTGGCCGTTATATTGCCCATTTGTTAATTGTAAGTCTTCATAAAGATATTGTAGGTAAATCATATTTGATTTGTTGTAAAGAACTTCAAAAAACAAATAATGTGACAATCACCGAATTCGTTCAAGAAAGTTTATTAAATTTCCTTTTACCTGGAAGTATACCTTGTGAAAAAATTTTACTAATGTTGTCTGACGCTGCACCGTACATTAGTAACATTATTCATACCACTTGTTTAGCTCATGGGTTCAATCGTGTGGCCGAAGACATTAGGAATCAATTTCCATTGATTAATGATGTAATTAGCAAAGTCAAAAAAGTATTTTTAAAAGCACCTTTACGAATCCAATTTTATAAGGAGCGACTTCCCGGTGTTAAGTTGCCTCCTGAACCGATTATTACGAAATGGGGTACATGGTTAGAGGCTGAAATTTTTTACGCCGATCGCCGATAATTTTGAAGGATTAAAAAATATAATTCTTGAAATCAGTACTGACTGCATTGCTCTAGAAAACTGTAAAAAGATAGTGACATCAACAGAATTGCTACAAAACTTTTTGTATATTATGTCAAATTATAGCTTTGCTTCAAGTTCCATTCATAAACTAGAAACGCAAGGGATGTCGCTCTCGAAATCAGTCGAAATAGTAGACGAATTTGATGTGTTACGTGGTATTTGAAATTGAAGAGAGTTAAGAAAATTTTGGAAGGTGAAACATTAAACGATTTCAACTCTAATTTTAATTTAGAATGCATTGCAAAGTTAAAAAATGCACCAATTACATCTGTGGACGCTGAAAGAAGCTTTTCCATTTCGAAACATATGTATTCTGAAAGAAGACAAAAGTTTCTTTTACACAATTTTGAAAAACATGAATTGGTTTAGAAATATGAGAAAGACCATATCATACAACAGGTAACGTATTATACAACGCAAACCCATGTTTGTAATCACTAGAGACCAGATTATATGCAAAGAAAAACTAGAATATATGCGCATATATGTGCATCGATTTTTGAGAAAATATGAACGTATGCAAAAAATTGCGACAATATGCAAAATTTTTACATAAAATAAATAAGAGCAGAAATTTAAACATTAACTTTATTGCACAAAACTTTTTACAACATACTTCTAAACGAATTTATAATTAAATGTTTTTCAAAATCGTGTAAAGAAAGTTTTGTCTTCTATCAGAATATACATATGTTTCGAAATAGAAAAGCTTCTTTCAACATCCACAGATGTAATTGGTGCTCTTTTTAACTTTGCAATACATTCTAACCTAAAATTAAAGTCGAAGTCGTTTACTGTTTCACCATCCGAAATTTTCTTAACTTTCTTCAATTTCAAATACCCCGCATTTTTATTTATCACTTTTTTAAATTTATCGTATATAGAATTACCTATTCTGCCCTTAACCTTCTTACATAGCATATCAAATTCGTCTACTATTTTAACTGATTCCGAGAGCGATATCCCTTGCGTTTCTAGTTTACGAATGGAACTTGAAACAAAGCTATAAATTGACTTAATATACAAAAGGTTTTGTAGCAATTCTGTTGATGTTACTATCTTTCTACAGTTTTCTAGAGCAATGCAGTTAGCAGCGATTTCAAGAATAATATTTCTTATTCCTTCAAAATTATCGGCGTAAAAAATTGCAGCGTCCAACCATGTACCCCATCTCGTAATAATCAGTTAAGGAGGCAACTTAACATCGGGAACTCGCTCCTTATAAAATTGGATTCGTAAAGGTGCTTTTAAAAATACTTTTTTGACATTGCTTATTAAATTATTAATCAAAGGAAATTGATTCCTAATGTCTTCGGCTATACGATTGAACAGATTGTCAGGTTCAGAAAACCTGATAATCTGTCGAAGGACTACAGCACGTCAAGTCTTCGCTTCAAAATAATGGGTATCGATGTCGCGATATACAGAAGGTCATCAAAAAACACATACGTCCCTCACACGCAGACAAGTCCCAAGATCGCGAAAATTCTGAGGGTACGGCGTATCTTCCTTTCATTCACGGTGTTACCGAACGCATCGGCAGTATCCTCAGAAAACAAAACGTTAATAATCTGCCTTACTAGTAGTGATTTTATATCTAATATTCTTAATGTTTGTTAACATATACAAGGGCGACCTGAAATGTTTCGGCAAGAGATGGTGTACGAAGGTAGAAGTGGATTCGTTGGTCGGCAAGCTGTCAAAATTTCAGACGTCTACTGTCAATAGTTGTTGTTTAAGAGTTTGTTTTGTGTAGCAAGTCAGGCGGTTTCCCAAAAATGGATAAAATCGAATTTCGTGCAATGATAAGACACTTCTGGATAGCTGGGAAAACGACCACGCAAATTCGAAATATTTTGCTAGAAGTTCACGGCAGATGTACTCCATTATTCTCGACTATCAGCCTCTGGATGAGCAAGTAACTTAGCCACTCAAAAACCGCTACTAACGAATGGTCAACAAGATCCATGATGTAGTGTTAGCCGATCGCCGATTGAAGCTGAAAGAGATAGCAAAGACAACAGGCATCTCAGAACAACGAGTTGGCCATCTCCTATACGAAATTTTGGATACGAAAAAGCTTTCGGCGCGATGGGTACCATGTTTGCCCACACTCAAAGAAAAACGAAATCGGGTTACCGTTTCGGAGAAGTCTCTGGCCAGCCCCCAACGCAATCCAAGGGATTTGTTCATGCGTTTTGTAACCGTGGATGAGATTTGGATCCACCACTACATGCAGAGACCAAGGAACAGTCGAAGCAGCGGACCTTTCCAGCCGAATCGACTCCGAAGAAAGCAAAGACCGTTCCATCGGCCGGAAAGGTCATGGCGACCATTTTTTTGGGATTTCCAAGGTGTGATCCTCATCGACTATCTGCAGAAGAGAAGGACGATCGCGGGGCAATACTATAGCGATTTATTGACCTGATTTGATGTAGTATATTGAAGGAGTAACGTCCCCGTTTGCAGCGAAAAGGCGTGCTTTTCCACCACGACAATCCAAAGGTTCATTCATCCCGCATCGTCGTGTCCAAATTGAATGAGTTGCGCTACGAATTAGTCCATCATCCTCCATATTCACCGGACCTAGCCCCCAGCGATTTTTTCCTATTCCTAAACCTGAAAAAATTACTGAGAGGAAAGTGATTTGTCTCAAATGAGGAGGTTATCGCTATTGCAGATGGCTATTTTCTAGACCTCGCAACATTTTACTTTTCCGACGGCATGAAGGGGTCGGAACACCGTTTGAAAAAGTATATTGATCTTCGACGAGACTACATCGAAAAATAAAAATAAAAAAACACACCAATACCATGTTTTTCTTGTCGATTCCGGACACATTTCAAGTCGCCCTCGTACCTGCAAGACAAACAAAATAATCCGTAAACTTATAACAAAAGACCAGTGAAAGGCGATAGTACTTGAACTGTGTGAACATTTACGCAGTTTCAACAGGTGATATTTCGCAAAGGCTAAAATTAGCTACAGTTTTTCTTATTTTTCTGGCAACAGCGCAGAAAGAGAGGCTCAAACATCATACCGGCGATATAGTTGTAGGATAGTTGTTCTAGACTGATATCTTGTACCAATATAATAATAATAATTGTTTATTTCCAACAGGTACGAAGGTAAGCTTAAAATTCCGTAAAATTATGACCGAAAGCAATCTTTAACGTTATTGAATAGCTTGATGGTTCAATGACATACGTATTAAACTTCATGGCCATCAAGTAGTTTGTTGTGTACACTCGTTCAAAGCAGAGCACCTTTCGCGCTTTTTAAAAATGGACAATATTGAAATTCGCGCAGTGAGTAAATACCCCTGGATATTTCTCGCCCAGAAGAAGGCCACTATTTTTATCATTGCAGGACTATCATTAATATATCAGTTTACTAATATTATAGTCAATTGCAGAATCAATTCTAAAAGAAAATAAATATCCCATTCGTAAATTGTATTTTAATAAAGGACGTTTCGTATAATTTGGAAAATACAGAAATAACGCGTAATATTTATATTAAATGCTATCATGCAACATAATACCATAATAAAGATATATTAGAAATATTGGTTATGTTCGATTTGTCATCTCTTCATATAGCCAACTGTAGAGTTTAAAACATCCCAGGAATATAATTTTGACATAGTGTGGCAACCGCATTTATATTTCAAATGGGCCATACTGTATACAGAAGTATACAGTACAGAGATTACAAATGGCGGCAGATCGAAACAGCTTTATAGTAGCTTTTTTTCTAGTAGAGACTTATTAGAAATCAATATCAGCAACGGCTATTTATTTTAAAAGTAATCTGACAATATCTTCATGGTTTGCGGCCAGATCAAAGCACGTGCAGCCACTTTTATCCTTGATATTAACATTTGCTCCATTCTCTAATAACACCTTAACGATATCTATTCTACTTCCAGCGACAGCCTTGTGAAGAGCTGTTTCGCCATCTGCGTTTTGAAGGTTCACGTTACCACCATTTTCCAGCAGCAATCGGACAATTTTTTCGTCACTTTTGTTTACTGCATCATGAAGAGGCGTGGTACCATATCTATCCTGAAGATTAGCATCCGCTCCGTTTTCTAATAATGCCCTGGCGATATCCACGCAACCCTTGTGCACGGCGTCACAGACGGCTGTTTCAACATCTCCATTATGAACCTCTATATCATTGCATATTTCTAATAGTAATCGAGTTAGACCTTCGGAATCATTCGAAATTTTAATGTCGGACCTAATCACATCCAGCCATTTCCCACGTACAGCTATTTGGAGGGCTGTCTCGCCATATACATTTTGAATATTTACACTGGCCCTTTTATCTAACAACAGGTGAATGGCGCTAACAGTAATCATAGCTGCAGCCACGTGAAGAGGTGTATCACCGAGATTATTTTGCACATTAATATTTGCTCCGTTCTCCAGTAATAATTTTACGGTATTAGAACGCCTTGCGTATAAGGCAAAGTAAAGAACAACTTCGCCATTTTCATCTGGAACGTTTACGTCGGCCCCTTCTTGCAACAGTAGTCTAACGATGTTGTCACTTTTAATATGTGCGATGGCTGATTTACCTCGAAGTAACTTCGTTCCTGCTTGCTTCCCTAATAATAACAAAATAATATTTACTCGGTCTTGGTACAATGTTCTTTCAAGATCCATTTCGTCATCCATATAGTGAACACCCTTCTTTACTTTTTTACTGAGGCGTAATTGGAGTGTGGTATCATTTTTCTCGCGCGCTTTTGCTTGGAGAGACGCATAGCCTATCTCATTTAGAAGATCAAAGTCCGCTGCGTTGTCTGATAATAATTTTACAACGTCCAGGCGATTTCCGTATATGACATGGTGGAGAGGTGTTCTGTTATATGCGTCTTGAAGGTTCACGTGGGCTCCTCTTTCTAACAGTAATCTGAGGATGCGTTCATCTGCAAATTTTGCTGCGATATGGAAGGGTGTTTCTCCATTTTCATTCGGAAGGTTAGTATCTGCTCCATTTTCTAACAACAACATGATACTATTGAATTCCGTTCGGTATACGGCCGTATGGAGAGATGTTTCGCCGTTGTTTCTTTGAAGATTTACGTTAGCTCCTTTTTCCAACAGCAATTTAATAATATCTTCATTCATGTTTATCATTGCTTCGTGAAGAGGCGCATAGCCGTACGCATCCCGAATATTAGGATCTGCTCCTTTCTCTAATAATAGGTTCACGATCTCTACCGAGTTTTGACGTACGGCGATATATAGAGCTGTTTCTCCGTTTACATTTTGAAGGTTCACTTCAATGCCAGTGTCTAAAAATAACTTAACCATGCTTTCATCTTGATGGCATACAGCGATGTGGAAAGGTATATTACCACAGGCACCCTCGTGTTGAGGATCTGCCCCGTGTAGCAGTAACTTCTTGACGTGATCTACTTGGTTTTCCTCTATCGCTGTAAGGAGGATATCTTGAAGATTTAGGTTGTTGTTTTCTTCCAACAGTAGACAAAGAACATCAGTATTTTCCAGTTTAATAGCGGCGAGGAGAGGCGTTCTATTGAAAACGTCGGAACTATTTACATCTGCTCCCCTTTCTAACAACAATTTAGTAATAGATTTATTTTGGTGTCCCTTTTTCTCTTCATTTATCTCAGTACCATTAGCGTATAAGGAGTACCGCATCATATTATAGTGCAAAGCAGTACAACCAAATTTGTCCTTTACGTTTAGATGAGAACCTGACTCAATAAGATGCGACACCATTGATTTATTCCCATAAATACAGGCAATGTGAAGTGAAGTTAAGCCAGTATCGGATTCAACTCCTACACTGTGTGGTATTTCAGTATCTAACGTCATCTTTGTGCATGCGATATATAATTTGAAAAATTCCCTTTTCTCATAATGCTGTAGAAACAATAAATCACAAATGGCCTTGATAGAAGATCGCCATATAGCCATTTTAAAAATTACTTCGAAGTAATTTATTGGGAATATTCTAGGGGGGTGTTTGTTTTCCAAAACGTTTCGCCTTTCTCGATTCAAGTATTGTTCTACAGCTATGACATTATTATAAAATAAACCGGCGTCAAGAATATTGAAGTTTATATAGTCAGTCCATTCCCATTCCACTATGGTATCGCGTTTATTCATATCGAAACCGTAGCGCTGCATACAATCTACTATGATATTTAAGATTTCAGAAGGTAATTCCATTTGTTCTGTATCTCTACAGCAAATTGCTGCTATATGAAGAGCATCCCTACCAAGTTCGTCAACGTCTTTAAAGGAGCTTGGCGTTTTTTCGCATGCCTCTTTTACTATCGATATGTTCTTGTGCAAAATTGCATTTTGCACATCTAAATGTTCACATAGAATGTCCAATACGTATAGCTTCCTATTCTTCATTAAATTCGTGTAAATATTCCGAGCAGTACTTTCATATACGCGTGTCTGCTTTGCTTTAATCAACCATTGTGCAACTAAAAATTCGACGAAGGTGAAGTGAGCATATACAGGATAACCATTCTTGAAATGGGTTATAATGCCGAATTTAATACAGTCAAACGATTCCGTATCACATTCCCATTTCAACTCCTCTTCAATTTTCTCTTTACCAAACATGACTACCAACGCTAACCTTTCGAATAGCATCACGATTTCTTTCGCCGCAAATTCGTAGGCATTCGTCATAATTCTTTGCAAGCGACGTTCAATTTTCATACGAATTACTTTTTCGTACAGTTTAAATCTTGTAATATTTGTAAGCGATTCTGCACTGTCAGAAAGTGTCTGTAAGAAATTCAAGTACAACGGATTTGTTGCGAATTGCAGTGGAACTTTTGCTAATACACCAGGATTTAATTTCCAGTTCCTTGGATATTCCTCGTCACTATGGACTAGCGGATCCAATTTTACCACGTAGGCGTTGAACTGGTTCATTAGCAAACTGCAGTCCTTTAATCTCGAAGCTATGAGTGTTTGTATTCCGGCATCGGGATTGATCTTATAAATTCTAACACTTGTTTTTCGCAAGATGGAATTATTTCGTCAAATGAATCCAGCACTAAGACGATCTTCTTTTTGTCACGTAATACGCGTAGAAAGTTACTATGTTTATGAGGTCCTTTCCGGAAAATTTCCTTGGAAACGCATTCTATGGGATTCGTAAGAAAATTTTTATTTCGATTTAAGAAATTTTGGAAATATGCCAAGTCATAAAACAGAACGTAAGTTTCAATACCATATATCCTGCACAATGATTTAAGCAAACTTGACTTTCCCATGCCTGGTTCGCCCGTTACGACAGTTACTCTATTGTCCTTAGTTTCGTCTAAGAATTCGCCTTCGGGGAAATTTCCTCCGTCATATGAAATATAAGAGCTTAAATTGCCGCAATTCTTGTATTTTTTAATTTCCAATTTTCCCTTACTAACGTTGACATCGAATACGGCACATTCAATGGCGGACAACTTATTCCAATAATTTTGACGCTGTTCTGCATCAACTTCGATGAAATAGATTTTTTCTTCAGATGTACATCGCTCGAAATCTCTCATATCTTTTACTTCTGTTAATTTTATACGTGGATGTATGTTTTCTACGTCTCCCGATAATAAAAATATTGCTTTACTCCTTATATTGAAGCAGTCACCGGAAACCGTTGCTCGCCTTAGATATCTGCCAATGTAATTGCCTTCACTAGAAGGAGTTGCTTTTCCGATGAGAGGTATTAGTACATTCCTTTGAGAAACGTATATTGGATCTCCAAACTGATCGGTTAAGTGGTTACCTAATTTCTCTTTATCACCTTCTATCAGTTCGAAATTTTGGCCAGTTCGCCGTAAACGATAGATAGCGTAATTTTGACATGAGGGACTTCCCTTGATCGTCTTAGTCCATTGCTCAATTTCATTTGGGCGGCATTCTATCGTAATATTATCACCAATCACAAGCGGTTCTGTGAAATTTACGTTGCCTGGGTGTTTCTCATCTTCAACAAGAAACGCGGAGTAATTTCCGTCACTCAAACAGTCTTCTTTCAAATAAGCAGTTCGTTTCCTCATTAGTCCAATTGTGTCTGCAGAAGAAAACGTTTTCAACAATTCTAAATCATCGCGAAGCAAATCTTTGAGAGTAGTCTCTTTCCGTCCTTGTAGTGATACAGCTATACTTTCAAGCATCTTGTCTCGCAGTAAAACATTGTTAATTTCTCCTAAATGTGTAAATATTTTCAATCTCGATTTTGAAACTTCATCGGAGTGTTTTTCCACGTCATCAATTATGATATAGCTTCGACCTAGGTGGATGAATTTTTCAAAACGATTTACCTCAGTATTTGTTTTTAAAATCAGTGTTAAATCGCCAAGTTTCCACAGCTCTAATATAAGAGATTTGAGTGTGTTCGGTGGTGAAATCCAATATCTCAGCGTCTTAGTTTTTGAGTGCTGTACGAATCTGTTTATTACATCGCTGTTCAAATCTTTATTCTCAACTACAATTTTATTCCAATCCACATCAAGTTTTAATAAGGATTTTATTCTTTGTACCAGGCAACCGTATAAACAACCCTCAATGTCTGGAGCTTTACTAATAATGGTGAGGTCATGGTTTAATGTAATTTGGTTCCAAGCTACCTGATGATCATCAACGAGATCAATCAGCTGCGTTAGAGGCGGCATGAAGTGTGACAAATGAATTTTTTGCAACTCTACTTCAAAGACCTGCTTGTGTAATCCTTGTTTATGTAAAAAGTTGTTATTGAAATAATCTTTGACATAATTAACAATGTCGTTTGCGTTATCAATGCCACAACTGTCCTGAATGTGTTTATTAATTTTGTAGTAATTTGCTTCTTCCAGGTATAAGTAACATCCGTCAAGGAATCTTCGGTGTTCTGAAGCGACCAAATCCTGACATTGAAATTTCCAACATTCCTCATCGAAAGGAAGGAGTATCTTGGTTATTGGATCGATGCTCGAATGTCGTCGCAAATTAAATTGGAACGTACATTCACTTCGAAAGAAAGCAGGCGTTTGTATACGTTTGTTGGAGAAAATACAGAAACGTATATTATCGTTCGGAATGCCTTGACGACATGCCAATTCTTCCTCATCCATAATCTCATTGAAGCTACTAATATACTCTGATAAATCGTACTCTATACGATCTCCTTTTAGAACATCGCTGACATTCAGCTTCTTGTTTTCTTTATGCTTTACTTGTATTAAGGATAGGTACCACACATTTTCTTCCTTCAGTTGTATTTTAGCTACAATATCGTCGAATTTACGAGCGCATTTCGCACTGGAATAAATGATGTAGTCTTTCACCGATTCGCTGGCTGTGAGTTGACCGGCAAGATATGCTGTGACTGCGTATTGGTACACCATGCCAATTTCTGATTGGGATCCTCTTGTTCGTTCCATAGCGAATAGATTGTTTTGTGTTCCCTTCTAGAAAAGCAAGAATAGTTGTATAAATATCATTCAACAGAAAAATCCTTAGTTTAAGATGTAAAATTTGTACATACATGGAAGTTCGCGGATTTCCAGGTTCTTCGATGTACGGATATGTAGGGTTAGCGTGTAGATGGCCATTTAAGATCCGTACCTGAAAAAGATAGCAACAATGAATAATGATAATAGCTGCTGCAGTTGCAATTAAAATATTGCAAACATAAGAATACTAGAAAAAAGACTGCGAGAGAAACTGGAAATAACATTAGAGGATACTCAACATTGATTCAGAAAAGGAAGAAGCAGCCGGAGCTTAATGTTAGTAATCAGACAATTAAGACAAAAACTAATAGGAAAAGAAAACGAAGTAGATACACGTTTTATAGATCTTAAAAAAGCTTTTGATAGGGTAAGAAGAGAAGATGCAGAGCCTGGAAAGGAGAGGGCTAGAGAAAGGAATGATAGAGATGACTGTATACAAGCAACAGGAATAAAGTCAGAACTTCCAACCCAGAACCAGCTGAATTCGAATAACAAATTGAATTAAGAGAGGGATGCGTATTAAGCCCATTGTTATTCTCAAACAAAAAGGATAAAGTATGAAAGTAGGAAACTGAAAAATGAATGCAATTAACGTACAGGAACTAATGTTTGCAGATGATATGGCATTGTTCGCAGAATCAGTAAAACCTGAAGATATTCCAAGAAGTACTAACAAAGATAAATATGAAGATAAACACGATGAAAACAAACACAATGATAGTAGCTGTAGAAGAAAAAAAACATAACAACGAAATCGATGGAACAGACTTGGAAGAAGTGAAAAGTTACCATTGCTTAGGAACAACCATTGAAGATAACGGGACAATAGAGATAGAAATAAATAAGATAATCCGCAAAAATATATAATACATTAATAAATACATTCCTAGATAAAAAAGAAATACCAAAACAAATAAAGACAGAGGTGTATAAAAGAGTTCTCAGGCCAACACTAACATATGGCAGTGAGTCATAAACAACCACGAGTAGAACTAAAGGCAAAGCTTCGGCCATGGAAATGAGATTCCTAAGAAGAATAGAAGAAGTAACAAGGAGAAACAAAATTAGAAACACGACAATCACCAATAGTCTAAATATCAAGTCAATGGAAGTAATCACAGAGGAGAGAGAACTAGGATAGCTTGGACATATAGACAGAATGGAAGAAGATCGAATAATAGAGAGGATTGTTCTAGCCAAAACAGAGGCTGAAAACAGAGTAAATAGACCCCGAAACACCTGGAAAGACCAAACGTATAGAACATTAGAAAAAAGGAGTATGGAATGGATTGAAGCTAAACAACTGGTTTGGAACAGGAAACTGTGGAAGAAAAAAATAAGAGAATGGTAGACCGACACCGGAAGGTACAAAGGGCGTAGGATTAAAAACAAATAGATGCTGCAGTTGTAATTAAAGTATTGCAAAGATTGTTACGACTATGTACAATTTTCCAGAGCTTTACAAAGTTTTTCCTTGTCCTGCGGATTCTATTATTCAAAACATTATTAGTAATAGCCATACCTTTTTATGGAATAATTAGATATGAATGTCACGAACCGAAATTATTATTAATACAAATAATTGATGCAAGTAGAAATGGGTTGTTTATTTACTTATTTAATTTCTGCCCAACAGATTAAGAATGAAAATTAAGGAAAAATAGAAATTAAGTCAATTTATAATATAGGTGATTTCGCAAGCTTGATATTCTGGTTCCTTATAAATTCAAAATAGTTCATTTAACGACGCGTACAGTCCCTGCCAATTTTATTAGGGCCACCTTATAAATTTAAGCTTTTGTGTATTTCCAACGCGATAAAGTATAAAATTCATGAATAGGGCTTACAATACCTATCTAAATACGTTCCCTAATATCTTTTCAAGAAATTGAGAAAGTGCCGCTTGATGATCTCTTGCCTATTATTATCCTCCTCATCAATCTTTCTGTACTGTATAGAAGATGAATAGAAACAAGATTGAAAAACACAGTAATTCCAATATTATTTAGATCGGTTACTATTGTAGAAAGAATATTTATCTGTTTATATAACAACGTCTATTCCATGTTTACGTACCAGTGTTGCACTTTATATTATTGCTTGTTTGCGCTTTGTATTTTTTCGTTATGGGTAAAAAAAGGACATACCAAATGAGAAAGAACTGCGTATTGAGGCATTGTTAGGTACAGGAATGTATTCTGAACGCACAATTGTAAAGAAAGAAGAAACATCCCGACAAACAGTGCAGGGAATCTCCGTTTTAATGGAAGAAAGGATACTCGCTGTAAGTATCGGAAGAGTGTTTTGCGGCAAGAAAGGGATTACTGCTGATTGACGTATCCTGCAACTGGCAACTGGAAACCGAGTTTTATCCGGCAAAGAGATAGTAAATGTAATGTCTCAAGAAGGACTGCAAATATCCACGTGTACAGTACGTAGACCATTGTACGAAACGGGATTAAAATGCAGACGCTCCCTGAAAAAGCCAACATTAACACCGATGATGAAGCGAACACCTTATCAATGGGTAAAGCGTCATCAACATTATACATTTGAATATTGGCGAAAGGTCTTTTTTGTTTGAACAATGTCTTTTCGTTAAAGATCGTATTCAGCGATGAGTCAAAACTAGAGGTCATTGGTGAAGCTAGTGTACTAAAAACTAAAAACACCCTGCGTCAGTTAAGGTATGGTTCTGTATATCAGTCGAGGGTCCTGGACCACCGTATTTTTCCCAAGGCACCATGAATTAACACCAATATAAGCGTGTACTGGAGGATGCCTTGATTCCATATATCAATGATTTAGATCCGAATGAAAGCCCTTACACATTCATGCATGATAAGGCAGCTTGCCACTTTGCCAAATCCATCCAAAGTTTTTTGGTACCGCGCGATCTGCCAATGTTACCTTAGTCGGAAAATTCTCACGGCCTCAATGCAATTGAGGATGTGTGGCAAAATGACGCTATAATTGGACATACCATTAATGCTTGTATAGAGAGTATGTCGAAAACAATAAGAGCAATTATAAAAGCAAAAGGAGGCATTACAATATATTAGTTATACAGTTGTGACGATGTCTATAAACAGTTCTGAATAAACTGATGCTTGTAAAATACGTTTCTCACTATATATTTTAACAAAATCGCTATTGTAGCTGTGGCTTGTGGCCCTAATAAATTGGACAGGAATTGTATAAGGATCTACGATATCGTAATCAAACGCGGAGAAAGCAGACCTTTTCTAAAGCAAAACGAACAACGTGCAGAGCAGACATTCACCAGAGGAAGGTTATCCTCTCTGTGTCATGAGATTTTAAAGGTGTCGTATTTTTGGAGCTCCTATAAAGGAACCAAGTAATTAATTCGAATGAAGTAGCTGATCAACTATTTAAAATCAAACATTCAATTCAACAAAAAAGCAAAGAGTTTGTGTCAAGAAGTGAAAATATGCCCTTATGAATGAGAAGATGAATATGTTCTTAAATAATCTTATTACACCCAAAAAAGTTTGCGCCGAAGCAAAAAAGTCCTTAACGATAGAGCTCGGCAAAGCTGGATTAAATGATTGCAAAATTTGAGGAAACTGGAATTGCAAACCGCCACTTTTGTATTAGTATTTGAAATAAAAATATCATTACATTTTAATTATGCATTTAAAAAACAACTTCGAGTTGGACCATCCTTTATTACTCCAGCCTACAAAACAACACAATTATTACAAGTCTTAAGTAACCTAAAATTATAGTTGATATGGTAGAGAACTCTAAAGAGCACTTGTTGCAACTTCATATACATACACTACCACTCAAAAGTGTTTAGGCACCCCTGTTTTCATGGATTATTCATCTTGTATATGTTTACCAAAAAAACATTATATTAAATTGAAAACGTATTTAAAATGTACTTCAGTAAGATAAACACCCATTATATCGCATAAGGTTTACTATCATTTACCTGCACTTGGTCGGATTACCATAAACTGTTTATTGCGGTGCAATTACAATAACAATCCCTCTGAATTTACTGGGTAAATTTAGTCATCTGTTAGATTGTAGGTAATAATGTTTAAATTACTTTCCTAGAAGATTATAGTGAAATCTGTAACCTATGGTCAGTTGCAGTGTGGTACTGGTTACTCTATTCACGTCGTGAGCGAAATATCGTGTGACAATTTTTTAAAATGCCTCCGCGAAGAGAAATTAGTACGGAAACACGTGCGCTTATAATAGTTTACCGTAAAAATGGCATAAGTAATTGACAAATTGCCAAAAAAATTAAAATACACCACGCTACGGTTGACTATAACGTAAAAGAATATTGGGAAAGTAGCAGTTTTCTTAATAAAAGACGGAGTGGAAGGCCAAAAGCGACAACATCTGCAGATGATCGCAGAATAGTGGTTACCAGCAAGTTAAATAGACGCAAAACACCCTCGGAAATCACCGCAGAATTAAATGTTGGTCGCCAAAAACTAGTCAGTGTTTCTACAGTCAAACGTCGTCTACAGTAAGCCGGGCTCCATGGACGTATTGCGATGAAAAAGCCATTACTACGCAAACAAAACAAGCAAAAGCGGCTTAAATGGGTTCGTGAACACCAACACTGGACCATAGAAGAGTGGAACAACGTCCTATGGACGGATGAGTCCAAATTTGAGCTGTTCGGAACCCGAAGACGCATATTCGTAAGAAGATCTGTGGGTGAACGTGCCAGAGAAGAGTGTATTGCTGCTACCGTGAAGCATGGTGGAGGTTCTATCATCATTTGGAGCTGTTTTGCTGGCACTAGTGTAGGGGACATTGTGAATATTGACGGTATATTAAAAAAAGAAGGCTACCACGAAATTTTGGAGAACCACGCAATACTTTCCGGAATTCGACTTTTGGGTCAAAATTTTATCTTCCAGTAAGGTAATAACCCAAAACATTCCTCTAAATTATGTAAAGACTATTTACGCCATTTAGAAGAGGAAGGAAAACTCTCAAAATTATGGAATGGCCTCCCCAGAGCCTCGACTTGAATCCAATCGAGTTACTATGGGAATAACTAGATCGGGAAGTACGACATCAGCTAGTGACGTGTGGAACAAATTGCAATCGAGTTGGACCTCAATAACACAAGAAACTCTGGCAAAACTTATTGCGAGAATGCCTCGATTGTGTGCTGCAATTATTAAATCAAGAGGAGGGCACATAGATGAAAGCAAAATTTAAATTAAACGTTTTAATTTTCACATTTATTTAATATATTTTTATTCATGTACGTGTATCTGTACATAAAAAATAAATATTATTAACATTTTTGCTGAGTTTCTATAAATTTTTGCTGTCAGTGAGAGTGCCTAAACACTTTTGAGCGGTAGTGTACATATGTACACTACCGCCCATATTGGTTCAGACCCCAGTAAACTGTCGTACTCTACTAAAGATAATATAATTGCTCTCATATGTAAATAACAGTTACATTAGGTCCTTTATTAAGTTTATTGTTTATTAATTGTACAGGCAAACTTCCCAGAATTATTAAAAACCTATGTTATGACCCAATATAGTAATTTTCAGAATAATCCTCACCACCACAAACAGAATTATTTTTGGGACAATGTTGCAGGTGATAAATTTATAATACCTTTTGGTGTAGGAGCAGGCCACCTAAAACTGTATTGTATATTGATAAATGCCTTAGTCTCTAAATAAACCTGCTTGTGCGCGCGCTAGTGTTAACAGCGTATCTTTTGTGTGCACCTGATTAAAGTTATTAAAATGCCGAGAGAAAAACCGACAAGTTTAGAAAAGCACTTTGTAATTGTTGCTTTTCATCAAGAAGGTTATTCACTGCGTCATATTTCCGAAAAAAATACATGTTAATAAATCGACTGTTAGTGATATTTGGAGACATCAACGCACGGGCAATTTAAGACTTCGGGCACGTTCAGGCCGTAAGAGAATAACAACTCGCGCCGACGATGAGCGTATAAAATTGCTTAGCAAGCTAAATAGCAAATTGATAGCACCAGAAATCGCCGCCGAAATGAATCGCGAGCATACAAGAAAAATGTTTGTTACCACAATGAAAAGAAGATTAAAAGCTGCAAATCTTCAAGGCCGCATCGCAAATGACGTAGAATTCAGGGAGGCTTGGAAACTACACTTTAGAGAATTGTTATATGATCTAGATAATAATATGGTGCAGAAGTAAATTATATAGAAGACATCCCAACAAGAGAAGAAGTAAAGGAAATCATTAGTAAAAATCGAGACGGCAAAGCCCCAGGCAAGACAACATCAATATGGAATTTGTTAAATACGAGGGGAAGTACTACAAGAGAGATTGTACCTATTGATTACGAAAATATGGATAGAAGAGAGGATGCCGCAGGCCTGGAGAAATAGTGACGGTATACAAGAAAGGCGATCAACAAATATCTAGTAACTATAGAGCCTTACGTTACTAACCACAGCGTACGAAATACTATCTACATTAATACAAATAAGGTTAGTAAATAGCACAAGAAATCTAGTAGGACAATATTAATGCGGATTTATAAAAGATCGATCAACAACGGACGCCATAAATACACTTAAACAAATCGTAAAAGAAACACATTCATACAACAGAAATTGAACTTTTATCAGTTGATTTTGGACAAGCATTCGACTCTCTCAAAAGAGATACATTAAAGGTGGCATTAAATAAATTACTAATCAAACTCAAATTAAGAAAATTAATACAAATGGCGTTTTCAAATACAAGGGCAATTATAAAAACACAGAAGGAAGAGACGGAAGAATTTGCAATAAATAAAGCGCTAAAACATGGTGACTCGCTGCCGACAACATTACTCAATGCACTGGAATATCTGTTAAGAAAAATAGATAAAGACACAGTAAGAGCAAGGACAAGCCAACTAATGGCGTTTCCTAACGATATCATAATTATCTCAAAAAAGCGTGAGGTAATCAAAAATATTCTGGAGGAAATAGTGAAGGAGCGTGACAGAACTGAACTGAAAATAAATAAAAAAAAAACAAAGATGATGAGACTAAATGGCAAACAGAAACATGGGAGTGACCTAATTGAAATAGAAAACTATACTTTAGAAGTGGTGAATATATATAAATACCTAGGGACAACTATTACAAGCGATTGATGAATATAAACAAAACCTACAAGGCAAATAGACGACTTTTAAAGAGTAAAATATTGGGGAAAGAAGCAAAAATGGGAATTTATAAAGCAATAATACAACCAACAATCTTGTACGCGGCAGAAACAATGAAAATGTCAAAGAAACAAGAGGAAGATCTGAGAATGCAAGAACTAAGAATATTAACAACAATACTAAGCCCGATAAAAACTGACAATAACGAATATAGGCGTGGAACAAATTGTAAGGTAGCCAATGCATTGGGAGGTAGGATGCGGTCAAAAGAGAGCGCAAGATGGTTGGGGCATATGTGGAGAGCTGGGAACAAAACTACAATCTACGATAGCCCGGAGTAGCAACCGGGAGGAAGAGAAAGACGAGGGCGACCCAGAACTGCTTGATTGTAGGAGGTGAAGGCGGAGCTTGGTACAGCTGGCGTCTACAGATAGCAGAATAAGACCAAAGACAAACAACTGGAGAGACATATGCGAGAAGATAAAAGCCAAGGAGAATGGGGTTGATCTGTCCTGCGGATATTTTTTACATCTAGAAAGCTTTAGAAGCGGCGGTATTCCATTGCGGTGATTCGCCATTATATATATA
Organism: Trypoxylus dichotomus; assembly: GCA_023509865.1. Lineage (NCBI taxonomy): Eukaryota > Metazoa > Arthropoda > Insecta > Coleoptera > Scarabaeidae > Trypoxylus > Trypoxylus dichotomus. Next base: position 11,721,614 of record CM042082.1, read on the forward strand.
TACAGTGAAATCTCCCTTGAACGGACACCAACGGAACCAATTGAAGATGTCCGTTCAGGAGGGGTGTCCGCATAAAAGAAATATGTAGTAGATACAACAAATATCGTGTTTTAACGAAAAATGAATATATTAAAGAAACTGGGAGATTTAAATCGTATATGTATATAAATGTTTTTAAAATAAATAAGAAACTTTAAACTTAAGAAGAAAAAGTTTATTTCCTTTAGATATATACATACAAAGTATAATATATATATGTCCATAGATACATAGATGTAGTGCGTAATACAAAACAATGAAATGAATAGTCACTTTAAGGACGCAAAAATTCATATATTGTTGTTTGTTTTCTCTTTTTTTTTAAAATGGCGTCTTGAAATCGTATTTCTAATTTAGAAAGAAGCTCCAAAGACTCTGTTTCTCCGTGATTTTCGACAAAACTTTTGAGCTGCTTGGTCAGGGTAATAGCTTTACCATAATTTGGGCTAGCTTCTGTTGGCACTGGAACCTCATCGACATCAGAATCTTCCGAAAGTTCTTGTATTTCAACTGGATTTGCAATTTCTTGTACTGAATCTGGATCTTCAACATACAAATCTTCATCTACGTTCAAAAGATCATTATACGTCAATATCCATAAATTCTTATTTTTGAGGATATCTGAAAGTACACTAAGAGGCAAATCATCTTCTAGGTCAGATGTATCAGCCTCAGTTAACTGGTCTTCACTTTGCATATTTACATGATTAAATCCTGCTTTGTGGAAGCAATTTTGAACTGTCTCTTTCGTTACTTGATGCCAAGCGATTTTTGCCAAATAAGCTGCATCCGGTGGTGTAACTTTCTTTATTAACTCAAAAGCTGCACCAGCAGTTTCAATGTTTACTAATAGATGTTTGAGTATTAGACTTCGGTAATAAGTTTTAAAATTCTAAAAAATAATCCCCTGGTCAAGTGGTTGACAAGCTAATGTACAATTAGGCGATTGCGGATGAGATCCTGCGTTGTCTAAAAATAACAAAATGTTTCTTTTTTCTTTAGCCATTTTCCAATCTAGGTCTTGCAACCACTCTGTCATAGTTTGTCCTGTCATCCAAGCTTTCTTGTTGTATTTCCAAGTTACAAGCAGGTTATTTATATCAATGTTTTTAAAAGCTCTGGGTTTAGCTACCCTAACGATGACTAGTTTTCTCTTTCACCCGCCATATTTGCACAATGCAAAATTGTAAACCTCTCTTTGGGATACTTACCCCCAACACATTTTTCCTTCTTTAACGTGAGCGTTTTGTCGGGTAGAGCCCTAAAATACAACCTTGTCTCATCGGCATTATAGATGTCTCTCGGTGAATATCCCTTAATCAAAGAAGGACATTTTTTTTAAAACGATGAAACATCTTCAGCATTAACCGAAACGCCTTCTCCCGAAATCGCTTTAAAACTTATATTGTGACGGATTCTAATTTTATTAAGCCAACCAGAAGAAGCACTGAATGTAGAATGTCCCAAAGAAGCGGCTATTTCTCTTGCCTTACATCGTATTAGCGGATCTAAAAAAAAATAAGCTTTTTGCGTTATTGTCACGACAAACCTATTGGTAATCTCACTTTTTTTACATATTTTAGAATTTAATATGAAAAGAAAATGAATGCATTAATACAAGAAAACCTTATCTAAAAAAATCATATGCATACCTATTAAAGGAATCGCCTTATGCCGAGCTGCTGTAAACCAGTCATAACACACTTTGTCAATTTTAGTACCATCACCCGTCAAAGAGCTTCTTTTTTCATTCAAATTGCTGTTCGACATCCATTTGTTTAGAAGGATTTCTTTATGTTTAATTATATCTGCAGCTTGTGTTTTTCCAATATTAAAACGCTCGGATAAGTTCCTTACACTTAATTTCTCTTTATTGTAAACTTCAACAATCTCAATTTTTTTGATTAAGCGTGAGAATTTTTCTATTTGGAGCCATTTCTACAATGAATGTGTCGCCCACGGTGTCTTTTCCGCATAGACATCAGACTAATATTGAAACCAGATTCAATCGAAAGCGTACACCCAAAGAATATGAACGGTAAATCCCCGACCAACTTGGGGAAGTCCCTAATTCACGCCAGGCAGAAGTGCACGACATGGGCTGCGTTTGTACTGAAAGACTAAAGTCGGTAAATCTCCGGAATACTGGGGGAAATCCCAGCGAAATTGTTGATCTCGATATAAAAATAAGATAAGGCGTTTCTTTTTATTTTATTTTTTTGTCCGGTGATCTCGTGTCTGCGTCCGTTCAAGAGAATGTCCGTCCAAGAAAGAGTTAATACAATGGAAATTATATGAGAGCCGGTCGGGACCATGAGAAGCTGTCCATTTAAGGGAGGTGTCCGTGTAAGAGGGGTGTCCGCGAATGGGAATTTCACTGTATATATATATATATATATATATATATATATATATATATATATATATCTTCTTGTTATAATATAATAAAATTTTACACCGCTTTAAGAAATTTGAGAGGAAAAGAATTAAGTCCCAAAGATTTTATTCTGCAGTAGGATGTTCAATGCAACTGATGTCCTCAAATCGGAGGCCTTAAGCAACGGTCTTGACGAGCAGTTGTTCCATTACTTTATTCTCGATGTTCCTAACCATTTACACTAGATAATACGAGGTATGCCTTTTAAGTTTTGCATACTGAGACATATAGGGCGCTAGTACTCAAATGTCAGAACTAAAAATTAACCTCCACAGAGAAGTACAAACTAGACAGTAAGATTCAGAATACAAATTGCAGGGCAAAAATCACAAGTATTCCAAATGAAAAAATGAATAAAACAAGGTGAACGTCTAAGTGGACAGATGGACAGACTAGTTAAACGAATAAAAGCACAAGCCGAACAGCACAGCACAGCACAATAATAAGGTACAGAAATCTAGAACCTGTAAGACTGAGTAGCTTACTATATGCAAATGATGTAGCCCTGATTGCAAACTAAAGATAAAATGCAAAAGCTAATGGACATCTGAACGAAGGAAATAGAAAACGTGAAGGTGAAAGTAAACTTGAATAAAACTAAGGTAATGATCGTAAACGAAAACCGAGACAATAGAGTCAACAAAGAAATTAACCACATATGACTATTTGGGAAGCATACAGACAGAGGACGGAAAAATAGATAGCGAGCTAATGAACACAGCTAATAAATCACCAAGAATATACGACTCTTTAAATAAGACAATCCTAGGAAATAGAGATATTGATATGAGTCAAAAATAGAAATATGTAATATACATAATATGTACCTCATATAACAATCCCAGTAATAACATGTGCATGTGAAAATTGGACACTGCGGAAGAAAGATGAAGTAAAGGTGAATACAAGGGAAATGAAACGCCTAAGAAGAATAGCAAGGAGAACAAAATAGGGTAGGATCAAGAATGAAGCTATAAGAAAAATATCAAAGCAAGAACCAATAATAAAAAGAATAAGGACGAAGCAATTAAATTGCTACGGATATATAGTAAGGATGAATACAGATAGAATTACAAGAAAAATAATCGAGGCGGGACACAAAAAAGAAAAGAAGAGGAAAGCATAGGAGGAAATAGATGGACAAGGTAAAAGAAATGGATAGAAGAGAGGGAAAAAACTTAGAAGAAATGAAAGCAATGGCAAACAGAGGAAGGGAATGGAAAAATGTGTACAAAAAGAACCGGAATTCTCATCTGACACCTGAAAGAGTATAAGGAGTATGAGAAGAAGATTAAAGAACTGTTAGTGGCTATCGGTACATAACAAGCCGCTAATCATCGCCGAGCTTCGAAAAGTTAATCCCGAATAACGAATCATTCTCCACCAAAACAATGCAAGTTCGCACACCGCGCGCAAGAGAATTTAATTATTAACGCAACAAAACGTCGGATTGTTAGACCATTCTTCGTGGAATCTGGACCTAAGTCCCAACGATTTCTTCACCTTTCCGAAAATTAAGAACGGATTGCGCGGTCAAAGGATTCAGTCTTTAGAACGAATAGTCGATGCCGATCAACAAACGAATGCAATAACTGCTTCCGAAGTTAGTTCTAGGGCATGCAAAAGCGCATAAATGTCCGTGGAGAATACTTCAAAAAAACAATAAAGTATTTAAAAACTATCTATTGCTTTATTCCGTCTTTATATGCAAAACTTAAAAGACAACCCTCGTACACAACGGTGCAATAATTCTAAATCTAACATGGTTAGGAATTTCGATGAATATTAAACCTGTTTCTCCTAGCCCAATAATTCGACCTCTCCGAAATTTTAATGTACTTAAATTCTGGGTATACCAACGGAAATAAGAAAAACTTAAACTAACCGATCGATCAAATTAATACAAAACCGCAAGAATTTTTCTTGGAGTTTAGTTTTGTTGTACTGTATAATTTATTATTCACTTTAACCTTTTCATTTCGGTATTATAAAATGTAGCCGGCTATAAGTAATGTCACTTAAACCGCAACATGTATGTACATGTAGACACTGACCTCCACGCAGAAGATATCTAGGTCTATATAATGCACGAAAGGTGTGGTAGATGTTTGCACATAAAATAATACCGACGAATTTATTGTTGATATGCGAATATGTTTCAGGTAAAGGTATTTGTATTATAATAAATAATAATGAAACTCACCTGTGGAAATAATAGTATAACAGAAATAAGTTACATTATTGATGATATGACTGCCAAACCATTTCTCCGAATACAAAACGGGTTTTTTTAGGAACGTAAAATAATATGCTAAAGATGTAACAATCTTAAATAATAGCAGTAGCAATTGTAATATTTATTTATATCGCATGAATTTTTAATTTTGGTCACATATTAGTCGTGCTATTATTGAATTATCATACTTGTTTTGTTTTACCTTATTAACTTTTTATTCTCAGTGTATTATAGTTTCGTAATATGTTATGTATGGCACTGTCCAAAGGAATTGCGGTAATTAAGGTATCTAACATTATAAGATAACCACTTTTTAAACATCCCTAAGCTCTGAGTTGGAGGAGTAAGTAGGCCTTTAAATCTCAAATAACGTTATGTACATCCGTTCTAAAAATAACACTGGCCAACACACATTTTGGTGCCTTGGAATTTTTTAAATGTAGTTAAGTAATTTTGGGATGCCTAATCCAAAAATGCCCTCAGATTTGTTCTATTACATCTAGTTCTTTTAGGAAAAAATCGCCAAAATTAGATATAATGTGTTGTTATGTATGTAACTTTTCAAATATTACTATTTAATAATTGGTAAACGAAATACAAAAAAATGGGTAGTAGGTATTTATTTAACAGAAAAATATGCATGTATAACTTTCAATCATCAGTTCAAAATTTCCTTTTATAAGATTTCCTTGCGTGAAGTTCACCGGAACCAATCTTCCTTGGTACCTTTTCTCCATAATGCTGCTCACTAACATCACCTAAGTTTTCTGGAAAACGATTTAAGTGGCTGTGAAGATAATGAATCTTGATGCCCATATTACATCCAAGCGTGCGAAAGTTAGAAAGCATCTGTTCTACTAAAGGCCTAAACAAACCAAGTACGTTGGCAAGCGTTAATTTGGCGTGCGTCAACGCAGTGCAACAGCTCGCACACCAGAAACATTGATGCGTTCAGATGAAGCTTTGTATTTAGTGTAAAATGTTGTCAAACAAACGAAAACACGTATTACCTGCATATCTGTTACTGCAAAATATGAAGAGAAGGCGCCGTAGGCGGTGGGTGCATCCCATTAACCAGAACATTTTGGAGAATACCATAAATTGTGTCAAGAATTACAGAAATTTCCAAAACGTTATTTGCGGTATTTCCGCATGGCAAAAGTGCAATTTGAAACACTTCATTCGTTAATAAAAGATAAAAATACAGAAGGATAATACAAACTACAGGAAAAGCATTTCCACGAAGGAACGTTTAGTCGTAACATTGAGGTAAGTAACATTTTCATTATTTTTTAATAAATGTACTAAATATTTAATATAATAGCAACCTTACAAGTACTTACATATCATACAGTATATGAACATCACTGTATTGGCTAGAGGAAGCTGATTCAGGCCGAGGAGCTGCTGTACTATTTGACTGTGGTGTATACGACGGCAATGAGAGTGGTGGATCTGTTTCGAATTCAATCCCATACAAAACTTGGATTCTAATCTGTGCTGCTGCATTTTTTTGTGGATTCAGACGTTTAAATATTCTAAGAAGACTCATAAGAAAACTCTCATCGTACTTCGTTTTCCTTCTATAAAATATTTAAGTTTATCTTCCGCCGATTCATTAGAAAATTTCCTTTTTTATAACGCTTTGTCTTATTAGATACAGCGCATCCGTCATGATCTCCAGCTGCTTCTTGTTGTGGCAAGGAAATCTCTGGCTGCACTTCTTGTTGATTAACTGCTATTTCTGTACTTCTATGATCTGTTGTGTTTATAATAAAGTCTTCTATTGAATATTCTACGCTACACTCTTGGACTAAATAATTTCCTGTTGTTTCTTTCTGTTCCACATGTGGGATCAAAAACTGCAACAGCTTATAGTATGTCTAAGATTTCTTTTTGCAACCTGCTGCACCACTCGGAGAGTCTTTTGATAATCAGTGACGCTTATTAAAACCGTTTCTTAAAGACCACCAATGTCTTTTACAGAGGTTTACATCTAGAAAACAGACAAATACAAATACAGTGAAATTCTCCTTCGCGGACACCACTTTTATACGGACACCTCGCTTAAACGGACAGTTTCTCATGGTCCCGACCGGCTCTCATATAATTTCCATTGTATTAACTCTTTCTTGGACGGACATTCTCTTGAACGGACGTGGACACGAGAAAATGTTCTCTTAACCGGACGAAAAATAAAACAAAAAGAAACGCTTTATCTTCTTTTTATATCGAGAATATTGCTATTGTATTTCTCAATCGCGCCGCGCGCCAATTTCGCTGGGACTTCCCCGAGTAAACCGGAGATTTACCAACTTTAATCTCTCGGTACAAACGCAGCCTATGTCGTGCATTTCTGCCTGGCGTGAATTAGGAACTTCCCCAAGTTGGTCGGGGATTTACCGTTCACATTCTTTGGGTGTACACTTTCGATTGAATCTGCTTTCAATATTAGTCTGATGTCTATGCGGAAAAGACACAGTGGGCGACACATTCATTGTAGAAATGGCTCCAAATTCTCACGCTTAAACAAAAAATTGAGATTGTTTACAATAAAGAGAAATTAAGTGCAAGGAACTTATCCAAGCGTTTTAATATTGGAAAAACACAAGCTGCAGATATCATTAAACATAAAGAAATCGTTCTAAACAAATGGATGTCGAACAGCAATTTGAATGAAAAAAGAAATTTTTTGACGGGTGATGGTACTAAAATTGACAAATTGTGTTATGACTGGTTTACAGCAGCTCGGTATAAGGAGATTCCCTTAACAGGTATGCATATGATTTTTTTAGATAAGGTTTGTCGTGACAAAAACGCAAAAAACTTTTTTTTAGGTCCGCTAATACGATGTAAAGCAAGAGAATTAGAAAAAGTATAATAAATTTCCGTATCATTAGCACAAAGATGATATTTGCAGTATCTTAAGAGTTTTGCAATATTACATGTGTAGATAATCTATAATATAGGACCAAGTATACTACCCTGAGGGACACTAGATACAATAAGATGTGGGCAAGATAACTTACTATCATATGAAACTATTTCAGTTCTGTTCAACAAGTATGAAGCGAAGAATGATATGGAATTAGCACTAAAACCAATATATTTTAAAATAGCAAGTAAAAGAAGATGATTAGTAGTAAACAAAAACCTTTAGGTAATCAAATAAAATCAAAGCAGTAACATGGTTGTCATCAATACTACGTATACTATCATCTAAAATGTGCGCTAATGCAGTTATAATCTGTACGTTTGTTCGGCCTTCAGTTATAAGGGGAAATTTTTTTCATTTAGTTGTCCGTCGATGCGGACGAGTTTCACGCACCAAATTTCTATATAACATATCATGTCGACTTTAACTCTGCCGTTTTCCTTGTCGATGCACATTTCGCACATTTATTGGTTACTGGCTTTTTCCTTCTATAAGGGGGCCGTAGCAAAGAGCTAGAGAATATTTTTATTACGAGAACACCTGGATAGTTGCGACATTACACACTCTTGTTTTGAGATCGATTATTATCACTACTGTCGCCCTCAACAAGGCGTTTAGGCTCTAGGAGATAGGGCTGGGTTCCCCTGTAAAAGTATAAATAACGAAAGTATTTGGTTCCCCTACAAACACAAGCCAATGAAAAATCAAATTGAAGCTAAATCAAAAGTATTTGGCTCCCGTAAAGGGACGTATAGATAAGCACAGAACCGAGGTGCGCTTATCAAAATAACAATAAAATTGGGTAGGCTCCCCAATACAAAGGTAGTAGTGCATGCATAGATATATAGGGATTATTACATGCCTTTAATAAAGTTTCCTCGGAAGCATATAGGACAGAAGCATTGACAACGTACACACTGCGGCACAGAGCTGAATAACTGCAATTATTGTGCATATTATATATCTTACGTACATAGTAACTGTACATAGGTAACGCGATCATTCCAGCGCCGCTCTAACATTTCAATACCACTTTTGTAGGACGATTTATCTTTTGCCTCAAAATAGGCCTCAGTTTCATCGATAACGTCTTCATTCGTGCGAAATTTCTTACCGGCGAGCATTTTTTTTGAGGGCTGCGAACAGCTAGTAGTCGCTGGGAGCCAAATTTGGCGAGTACGGTGGATGTGGGAGCAATTCGAAGTTCAATTCATGTAGTTTTGCCATTGTTTTGATTGAAACAATTTTTTTTTCTTTGCCATATGCGGTCGTTTCTTTGCAATTTTGGCCTTCAAACGCTCCAATAACGCTATATAATATTCACTGTTGATGGTATTTCCTTTTTCAAGATAGTCGATGTACATTATACCACACACATACCAAAATACCGAGACCATAATCTTTCCAGTCGATTGTTGTGCTTTCGGGCGCTTTGGACGAGGTTCTGTCTACTCAGATGACGATCGTTTTGATTCCGGAGTGAAGTGATGGATCCATGGTTCATCCATTGTCACATATCGACGCAAAAATTCCGGTTTGTTACGTTTAAACATGGCCAAACACTGCTCAGAATCATCAACATGTTCTTGTTTTTGGTCAACAGTGAGCAAACGCGGCACCCACTTTGAACAGAGCTTTCTCATAGTCAAATGCTCATGCAATATAAAGCCAATACGTTCTTTTGATATCTTTACGATGTCAGCTAACTCACGCAACTTCACTTTTCTATCATTCAAAACGATTTTGTGGATTTTTTTGATGTTTTCTGGTGTTACCGCCTCACTTGGACGTCCACTGCGTTCTGCATCATCGGTGTCTACGACCACGTTTGAAGTCAGCAAACCAACGTTTTATTGTTGTTTCTGATGGAGCGGAGTCCCCATAACACTTTTTAAGCCATTGCTTCGCTTGAACTGTATTTTTTCCCATCAACAGGCACTGTAAAATTAAAACACGAAATTGTTTTTGATCCATTGTTTTGAAAATAACAAAAGTAGCGTGACTCTTAGCACAATAACTCACAACTAATGAATAGAATATCATTAATTTTTAACAGCTGTCTTTTGAAGGTTAGTACTAACTGAGAAAAAGGTAACTGCAATAAAACCAGCGTTATCTATGTGTTAGGCCCGGGACTTTTCAGCCCATGTGTTAAGAATTAACTGGACTCGTTTCATAGCAGACTCGGTTTTACAAATCTTTTAGATCTTGTGGTATATCAATGTAGATTTTGATTTCAAATACCCCTATAAAAGAAAACAATAAGGGGCATAAGATCTAGGAACCTGGCGGACAACTCTATTGATCCACACCTAGCGATCAACATCCGAGAATAGTTAAAGGGAACAATCATCTCATTTCTGGAATAACAGCATAATAACCTTATATAAGAACGACTAACGTTCAGGGTGTCAGCATTTATGAGCTTACAATTTCTGAAGTACCTTCATTTCGTCCATATAAGTAATACGAGCAATAATAATTATAGCATTTATTATATATCATATCGTATAGCCAGTGATATAAGTATATATGTGTATAACACTACAATATTGTGTAAGTGAATATAAAATACATGTACAAAGAATAAAAAAATAATAAACAAGATAATACAACAGATTAAGTGAATGCACAAATAAATACATTATAATCCGCTTAAAAAACTAAAATGGTATATACAGACACTTAAAAGAGATAAATTAAAAGTAATTATTTTCTTTGGAAAAAAATCGACCATTACGTAGCACTTATATCCGGTAGACATTTTCCCATACTTTCCCAACTTCGTCACCAAAGCGTATATGCTATTTACACAGTGCGACAAATAAGTTCCGTGACTCGAACGATATCTGAGTAACTAGTAGCGCCATCTATGCGTTCAGGCAGACGTTTGAAATCTGTGACATTCCTCTTTCCTATAATACCAACGTTGCTTCAATCAGTAGATAAATAGTAAATTTATGACAGTTCTCTCAAAACAATTCGATCGTATCGAGCCTGAAATACTAACACGGAACAAAGAGAAATGATTAAATTTCACGCAAAACTTGGTAAAAGTACATTAAAAACATCCCGGTTGATGCTGTAAGTGTACGACGATGCAATAAAGACATGTGTACACAAATCTACGCGGGTATTGGAATTTGGAGAACCGGATAGCGAGGTCAACAGTCTAGGGATCTCCCCTTCATCTTACAAGCAGAAGTAATTGCTATCCAGATATATGCGGAGAACTCCATGAACTATGCGCATGACTGAAGCGGTGGAAATCGTATCGGACAGCCAAGTCCGCCTTAGAGCGCTACTAGCTGTTAAGTTTGACCCCAAAGTGGGGCTAGGATGACATAGAAGGCTTCAACAACTGGTGGAATATTGCAGCGTTACGCTGAGATGGATGCCGAGCCACTCGGGGATCAAAGGAAACGAAATAACTGACTTACTAGCAAGGCAGTATTAAGAGTTTTGTTAAATCTGAGCTCGCAACCAATCACCTACTCTAAAGGTGAAGATGATTTGGGACACTGCAAATCTATGGGGATATCCAGGTGAGGGAAGACTGCGAAATGCAGTCCTTATGAGCAGGACCAAACTGACAGCGCTCGCAGCGATTTTAACTGGACACTGCGCACTGAATAAATCCATGCATTGCATGGGCTTAGTCAACTCTCTTTTATGTAGAAAGTGTGGGAGAGCAGAGGAAACTCCAGTGCACTTTCTTGTCGACTGCCCAACAGTCTGCAAGGAAAGACAGGTTCACCTTGCGGTAGCTCAGCTTGACGAACCCAAGTTAAGAAAATTACTTCTCGAGCGGATTATGGACTTTGTAGTTCAGGTACAACCCCGTTGAATCATTTAAAATCACATGGCTGGTGTACATTACGCGAGGTATTGGCCGAGTTGTTTCTCGAGGTTAAAAGTCCCACCCATGGAAGAAAGTGTACGGCGATGATTTCTTGAATAGAGCAAATGTTTTTCTGTGGCATCAACGTTTTATGGAGGGCAGGGGGAGGTTAGAAAATGATAATAATGCGGGAGGTTAGAAAATGATAATAATGAAGGAAAGCCAATTTGAACGTGGACACCAAAAATGATCGAAAAAGTACTTGGTTTGATTGAAATAGATCGCATTACTTCGCTGAAAATAATGGAAGAGGATTTAAACATTAGCAGAGAAACGATTCGAATCATTCTTCACGAGGATTTGGTCAAAACAATGGTTGCGTGTTAATCTTTCCACAGAAATCGTTGCAGCCGCCAGAAATGATTCAAACTTCCTGAAATCAATTGTTACGGGTGATGAAACATTGTAATTTAAGTACGACCTAAAGACCAAGAGACAAAGTGCGAAATGGAAGTCCAAAAAATCAATACAAGCTAAAAAAAAACAAGAAAAGTTGCATCAAAGATCAAAACTATTTTCAAATACAAAACATGGATTTTGTTCCAACTGGATAAACAATTTCTGGTCAATATCTCGAAGTTTTGAAACGTCTGATAGTGAAAATCTGGTGCATTCAACCCAAATGCCGTGATCCAGAGACCTGACGCACCGAGTCATGCTTCGCACATTGCTCGTCAATTTTTAACTCGAAATCAAGTCTGTGTGTTGAATCATCCGCCATATTCACCTGATTTCGGCCCATACAATATTTCTCTATTCTCTAAATTGAAATTGAAGTTGAAACGATGCTTTTTTTAAGATATTTTCGCTACCAAAACAGATAGAACACGCATTTGAATCACTGTTGAATCGTTATATCAAGTACACCGAAGCTAAAGGAGAATATTTTGAATAAAAAAAATATTCTTTTTTCAGTGGTTTTTCCCTCGGTCCAGTCTTGAAACGTGTTTGTCGCATATGTATATGGTTGTAACTATTCAGTCAAATTCTACTGCCTTAGTATGTACACTAGTAGTCTGAATTAATGTCTCCCCCTACTACGAAGAGAATATCAAAAGTACCTTTCCTGTGATACCGCAGACAGTTCGGCTTCAATTTCATCTCCGATTTGTCGTCTATTCCGTCACTCGTTCTAATTTTTCGACGTTCTTTTGCTGGTGTCGTTACTTACCGTTAAACTCTATTTAATAATCTGTCAGTATCTTGACATTTTTTATATATTATTTTATATTTTGTTATAATCGACAGTTCGGAGACTTAATTTCAATATCTCTGTTATTTCGGCCAAGATTATGTCACTGTGCGGATTTCAAAGTCTAGCCAACTGTATTAACGACATTCGTTGCTTACAAGAACAATAACTAAATTCTATAATCTTTACTTGCACTATATTATTCGTTTATTACGGTAAGATAATTATATTACACTTACGGTCTTTTTATGACCAGAAGAGTCTTTTGCGTAATTATTTAACTATAAACTGACATCATTTACAAATGAAAATTAATGTTAGTTGTATGTTGAGTAAACGTGTAATACCAAAAGAAAATAATAGCTATAAAAATGCAAAAACTTCTTAAGCAACAGAAAACTGCTCAAACAAAAGTTGCCTCAAAGCATTGATAGTAATGTTAAACAAATCAAATCTAGATGCATATACATTAATACTGTTACATAGAGACATAATTGGTGACTGAGAATGGTGGCGCATGTTAGCCACGGGAAGATAAAAAGTTAATCTATTCCGACTGTTAAGCCTCGGTATATACAAATTCAAAAGGGACAGCAAATCCGGAACTTGTAAATCACCATTTCGAATTCTATGTGCAAACATTATTTGTGATACAACACGACGATCCGCCAAAGAAATAAATGCAAATTATTTTAGAAGATTAGTATACAGATAACCATGTTGCAGAAAACGTGGTGTTTACGGAAATATAAGGTTTTCAAAAATTTACAGTGTACCATCTCAACTAAATTCATATATTCATGATATCCCGGATTCCACATAATGGAACCATAGTCTAATCTCGATCGAACAAATGCGTTATATGCAGTAAGCATCACTACTCAAGTGTTTAGCATTACGAAACAGAAGACTTAACGTCTTAAGAGACTGTCGACATATACTTACAATATGCTTGTTAAATGTTAGCTTAGTATAAAAAAATATACCAAGATCTCTGTACTCCTCACACCCCCAACATTCTATGCATACCCCACTGTATCAGTTCTACGGGCAAACGTCATCGCGTTACACTTAGGAATATTTAGCGGTAAATGGTTATCTACACACCAAAGATGAATAGATAATAAATAAATTAATTATATATATATATAAATATATAAAAGGTAAGGAAATACATATATGTTTTATAGATCTCAAAAAAGCTTTTGATAGGGTAAGAAGAGAAGATGTATGGCAGAGCTTGGAAAGGAGAGGTTTAGAGAAAGGAATGATAGAGATGATTAAGGGATTGTATAAAAGAAATAAGAATAAGGTGAGAACTTTCAATGCAGAATCAGCTGACTTCGAATCGCAAAGTGGATTAAAACAGGGATGCGTATTGAGCCCATTGTTATTCTCTCTATTAATAGACGACGCTGTTAAAAAAGCTAAACAAGAAGGAAAAAATATGAAAGTAGGAAACTGGAAAATGAATGCAATTAACGTACAGGAACTAATGTTTGCAGATGATATGGTACTGAGAGCACACTCGGAAGAGACATTACAGCAAAACTTGAAGATATACCAAGAAGAACTAACAAAGATAAACATGGAGATAAACACTAGGAAAACAAACACAATGATAATAGCAGTAGAAGAAAGAAAACATAGCATCAAAATCGGGGAAAAAGCATTGGAACAAGTTAAAAGTTACAACTACTTATGAACAATCATTGAAGACAATGGGAGAATAGAGAAAGAGGTAAATGAGAGGATAGGTAAATCCGCAAAAATATATAACATATTGAGAAATTCGTTTCTGGATAAAAAAGAAATACCAAAAAAAGTAAAGACAGAGGTGTATAAAAGACTGGTCAGACCAACATTAACATATGGTAGTGAGTCATGGATAACCACGAATAGAATCAAAAGCAGAGTTACGGCCACGGAAATGAGATTCCTAAGAAGAATAAAGAGACAGAATTAGAAACACGACAATCACTAATAGTCTGGGTATCAAACCAGTAGAAGTGGTCATAGAAGAGAGACAACTGGGATGGCTTGGACATCTACACAGAATGGAAGAACATCGAATCACAAAGAGGATATTTGAAGCCAAAACAGAGGGTAAAAACAGAGTAGGTAGACCCCGAAACACCTGGCAGGAGCAGGTGTATAGAACATTGGAAAAGAGAAGTATGGGATGGATTGAAGCTAAACAACAGGCTCAGAACAGGAACCTGTGGAAGATAAAAATAAGAAATAAATAGCCCCACACCGCAAGGTATAAAGGACATACGATTAAAAAAAATATATATATATATATATATATATATATATAAATATATTAAATATATATATTTTCGAGGTATACAGAAGAAAACACAAAAATAAATTGTTATGAAGAAGTTGGATTCTCAAACTGAGCAATAACTAAGAAAGTAGGATCATCCCATCGTCTCATTAACAACATTATAAAGTTGGGAAACTCCTACGGGAAAGGTCACGCTAAGGGGACTAATCAAAAACTAACTCGCCTCCCTTAAAAAAGACACATAAATAGGTAAAACTGAAATTTGTGCAAGATGATTTGAGATGGGATAGTGAGTGGAACAATGTTATATCTTCTGACGAGAAGAAATTTAACATGGACGGGTCTGATGCTTTCAAATACTATTGGCACGATTTCCGCAAGAACATTGAAGTTGCGATGGGCCGGTATTATAATGATTTGGGCGGTTTTTACTCATAGCAATAAAACCTCTATATATTTCTAACATTTCTGATAGAGTTTGGTGAACAATTGCCGACGCAATTTGGATATTTCAGCAAGGCAATGCAGCTATCCATAACACCTTCACTACCGGTGAAAATTATTTTTTATACATGTTTGTCCTTGAAATTTATAAAATTATTTATTCATTGTTATTTAGGAACTATAATTATTTATTAACAAGCAGCAGAAACATATTACATGAAATAATTCCATGAAAGACTTCTTTTATACTTTATAAAATGCCGAGAATATATCTTTAACAATAGTAATAGATATTTAATGCCATTGTCGTAACGGTTGTCGGGTTTCGCCGTGTCACTAGGTTTCGCATTTTCAAAGGTACACTACCTTTGAAAATGCGAACCGCAGTTGTTCGCGAAACGTCAGGGACAGAAAACCTAGTGACACGGCGGAACCCGACAACCGTTAGGACTATGACAAACGGCCGTGAAAGTCTGAGATACTATTTAAGATATTTAATGTGGGGCAGGTAAAAATTATAGTTTCCTATTATTAACTCGAATTAGAATTATGAATTTGGATTTAGTTGTTATTGTTCTTGTAAACAGTGAGTATCGTTAATAAAACCATTTAAAATTCTTAATTCGCACAATGATTGTTGCTTTACATAATCTTGGCCGAAGTACTCTGTTACTAGACGAGAAAACGGCCCTGAAATTGAATGAAGGATAGCGGACGGAATTCCTACGAAACAGAGATTTAATGTTTTTGTCTCACATAAATTATATTATTGAAAAATATCAATTTCATTGTTTTAAAAGTATTTTGTTAAACACAACGTGACAGTTTCATCTTCAGACAGCACTTCCTTTGTTTATATAATGTATGTAAATGATAATAAGCTTTTATATAACCGACAGAAGCCGAACTGTCTACGGCGTCACAGGGAAAGTGATTTTGATATAGCCAAGGCATTCTAAGTTCACACGCATGTCATTAACGCGACGTCATACATATAATCAAACGACGTCATAAAAATGCAATGCGACCACACAGATAAATTAAAAGTATTATATATTAGTACATAATTATAACATAATAGTTAATAATTAAAGTAAACTTCAATGGATAAAGCAACACATTGTTTTTTTAATACAAAGGCTTATTCTATCAAAGTTAAAAATGCAAAAGAAATAGTTATTTACTTAATTATTATTATTTCCATATCGCAGTACTTTTACGTTGCCGTTATTGGCTATATTTGATAAAATACAATGTTATCGGTTGTCTTCGGTAAACATCAAACGCTTTCCTTGTTTCTTCCTTTACATTAGTTTGGTTAGTTTTCGTCGAATTATTTAATTGCTTTGCATAACCAAAAGTTCTTTTTAGAATTAGTCGACATACATACACTACCGCTCAAAAGTGTTTAGGCACCCCTGTTTTCATGGATTATTCATATAGTATTATGTTTACCAAAAAAACATTATAATAAAATGAAATACGTATTTAAAATGTAGTTCAGTAAGATAAACACCCCCCAAACGGAGTGGAAGGCCAAAAGCGACAACATCTGCAGATGATCGCAGAATAGTGGTTACCAGCAAGTTAAATAGACGCAAAACAGCCACGGAAATCACCGCAGAATTAAATGTTGGTCGCCAAAAACTAGTTAGTGTTTCTACAGTCTAACGTCGTCTACAGAAAGCCGGGCTCCATGGACGTATTGCGATGAAAAGGCCATTACTACGCAAACAAAACAAGCAAAAGCGACTTAAATGGGCTCGTGAACACCAACACTGGGCCACCGAAGACGCATATTCGTAAGAAGATCTGTGGGTGAACGTGCCAGAGAAAAGTGTATTGCTGCTACTGTGCAGCATGGTGGAGGTTCTATCATCATTTGGGGCTGTTTTGCCGGGACTAGTGTAGGGGACATTGTGAAAATTGACGGTATGTTAAAAAAAGAAGGCCACCGCGAAATTTTGTAGAACCACGCAATAGCTTCCGGAATTCGATTTTTGGGTCAAAATTTTATCTTCCAGCAAGATAATGACCCAAAACATTCCTCTAAATTATGTAAAGTCTATTTACGCCATTTAGAAGAGGAAGGAACTCTCAAAATTATGGAATGGAGCCAGAGCCCCGACTTGAATCCAAACGAGTTACTATGGGAAGAACTAGATCGGGAAGTATGGAAATCGGCTCCGACATCAGCTACGGACGTGTGCAACAAATTGCAATCGAGTTGGACCTCAATAGCATAAAAAACTCTGGCAAAACTTATTGCGAGAATGCCTCGATTGTGTGCTGCAATTATTAAATCAAGAGGAGGTCACATAGATGAAAGCAAAATTTAAATTAAACGTTTCTATTCATGTAATAAATATTATTAACATTTTTGCTGAGTTTTTATACATTTTTGCTGTCAGCGAGAGTGCCTAAACACCTTTGAGCGGTAGTGTATATTTACGAAAATGCCACGTGCATTGTGTCAACAGGAGAAAGAATTAATCAGTTCGCCGATTATATTATACTTTGAGCAACGGTCCCTTGTTAACGTTGACTGCTATCAGAGAGGTAGATTAGATTCTATTTCCGCATACACGATAATAACGGCATAAAATTGTTGCATTTTAGTGCGTCGCTGTTGCTGCAAATGTGAGTATTTGGGCTGTGAGGAAGATATCAAGCTCGGCAAAGTCGCTGCAAGCATTACCTTCCTGCAGCAAGAGCAGAAACAAATTAAACCCAATTGTGGATATTGATGAAAAAAGCGGAGCTGCTATCCGCAATGTAATTTACCAAATGTATCATAATCGTATGTTAAAATGCATTCTACGTAATCAGATGTAAATCTCTTATGCAAATTGAAAGAAAGAGATTTGTGTAGTGGGGGAGTTTTAAAAAGCATTGGATTTAGGTGGAAAAAAGATGATCCTCGATGAGGACTAATGGAACAACATCATATTGCATTACTTCGCGTTGAGTTTTTACAACGATACGTAAAGAACATGGGAAGCAATAGCCCACATGATCCTGTTTATTTAGATGAAACATGGATATTTGAAAATGGCAGCAAAAATTATTCGTGGCAGGACAGTAGTCGGCAAACTGTGAAAAAGTTAAAGACTGAAGGCAAGAGGTTTGCTTTATTACAAATATAATTTCTGTTTCTCGCCAAGCTTATTTTTAGGTATATAGTTTTACATCCAGGCAATAGTACTGGTTTTATACCAGGTGCTTCACCTATATTTTGTTCAAAAACAAGAGGCCACGATCACCACGAAGAAATAAACAAAGAAAATTGTTTATTTGTTACCAAATATAAAACCTAATTCTATGATCATTATGGATAACGCTAGTTATCACTCTGAATTACAAAACAGGGCGCCAGACGCTAGTTGGAGAAAAGGCAATATTCAAGAATGCCTGGCAAATAACAACATTACATATGCTCTGAGCATGTTAAAACATCAGTTATTACAGCTATTTGTATTGTGAGTATTCGTTAAGTTCAAGCAAGTAAGTAATAGTGTATATGTTTTAGACATAAACCATGTGAAAATATGTGATAGACGAACTAGTATGTGAGCATGGTCACATAGTGCTAAGATTACCTCCGTGCCACTGTATATTCCCTATATATACTATATATACTATATACACTATATATACTATATATACTATATACACTATATATACTATATACACTATATATACTATATATACTTTATATACTATATAGTATATACATACTATATATACTATATACTATATATACCTATATATACCTATATATATATACTATATATATCCTATTGAAAGCATATGGGGAATTGCAAAAACATATTACAATCATCACGTAGGAAGAGATGGTTATGGTACTGCAATTGCATGAAGATGTGGGACGAAGCATTGGCAAAAATTACGCAAGTAATTTGGTCGAACAGCATCCACCATACAGAAGCAGAAATCATACGATGGTGGGAAAGAGAAGTTGTATTAGATCGTGACGAAATTTCTCCTCTAATTATTTTAAATGATGCTGATTTAAGCTCAGAGAGTGATATTGAAGAAAATTGGCTGATTAATTAATTTGTAAATAAATGATACATTAATCTTATTTTAACGTGTTTGTTTTGGTAATTTATGTAATTTAATTTTTTACAGTTTCGAAGCAAATATTGTAATAAAGTAATTCTGATAAATTGCCTGTTTCTATTTTATTTAATTAATAATAATAAATAATTAAAATACTAATAACAAAACATTTTTTTTCTTCAGGTAAGATATATTTATTTTTCGTAGTTTGAACGCTTTTACGTATTGTTAGATGCTTCTTACTAAATTCTGTAGTGCCGATTATTAATATTTTCTATTTGATATACCATAATAAATAAAGTAATAGAAGTTAGGTTACATTAGTATGTTAGGTTAGCGTGTATTTGATAGCGAGTTTATGTGTGTGTATCCGGCAACAGCGTAAAACCTGGCGTCGTGATTTACTGATGACGTGCATGCGAACTTAGAGTGCCTCTACTGTATCCCCTCCGTAATAGGGTGAGATATTAATTCGGACCACCCCTGTACGTACAGAGATACTAAAGTAAGTATTCTCAACAACGATTATACAATACACATTACCGAACGTTGAGATAACTTCCTATTAAAGAGGAAACATATGCGGGCATATGTATTGAAACTGAAAAACGAAAAATCAGTTTTTATATCGAATAATACTGCTTGCATAAATCTATAAAATCAATGCGTCTCTACGATTGTGAATAAAGTCCACGCATAAACGCTAGCAGCTAAACACATAGTCATCCGCTTGGTGCAAGTAAGGAGAAAGTGCCGTTATCTTCCCTTTACCTTTATCGTCAGGGTACTTTATTCCGCAACTGTACAAAGATGTACATCTCATTAATTGGCACTTATTCTACTCTCCTGTTTATCACAGTCTCTATGAATTATTTGTTATATTAAAAGTTTGTGTCGGTCCTCCGTTCTAACAATAATTTTACGATGTCTTCGTTGTTTGCAGCAATGTCAAGGGGTGTGTGGCCACCTTTATTTTGTTTATTAGCATCTGCTCCGTGCTCTAATAACATTTTGATGATATCTAGTCTAGCTTTACCGGCAACCTTGTGAAGAGATGTTTCGTCATTCGCATTTTGATGGTTCACGCAGGCATCCCCTTCCAGCAATAATCGAATAATATCCTCTTGCTGTGTATCTATTGCAAGATGAAGAGGTGTATAACCATGGTTATCTTGAAGATTGGCATCCGCTCCATGTTCTAGCAATAACCTGATAGTATCTACGTATTGTCTGCACACGGCATGATAGACGGCCGTTTTTGCATCTCCATTGTGAATCTTTATATTAGCGCATACCTCTAGTAAGAGTCTAACTATACCTTCGCTATCCTCTGGAGTATTAGCTTCTGATCTCTTTTCTAACAATTTAACTTCATCCACCCGCATTCCACGTATAGCGAGTTGAAGAGCTGTCTCACCATCTGTACTTTGAAGATTTACGCTCGCCTTTTTATCCAAGAGTTCCCTGACGGCGCTAGCATTTCTCATGTGTGCCGCCACGTGGAGGGGTGTATAACCGCGTTCATTTTGAACGTTAATGTCCGCGCCGTTTTCTAATAACAATTTTACGGTGTCTAAACGCCGTCCGTATAAAGCAGAGAAAAGACTGGTTTCTCCACAGAAATTTGCAAGATTCACGTTGGCTCCTTTCTGCAATAGTAGTTTAACGATATTCTCACTTTCAACGTGTGCAAGAAGGTGAAGAGGCGGTCTACCATTTTTGGTTTGGAAGAAGTGTGCGCCTTCCTGCCTCTCTAGTAGTAACCTAATGATATTCACCCGCATTTCGTACGATTTCCTGTCAGAAGCCATTTCGTCATCTGTATATGGAACATGTTCGAATGTCATACTCAAGCATCTTGCGAGTATAACTTTATTTTGTTGACGTGCTATTCGCACTACTGCGTGAAGTGATGCATAGCCAACGTCGTTGAGAATATCGGCGTCTGCTCCATTGTCTAATAACAGTTTGATTATGTCCAGACGATTCCCATGCGCGGCTTTGTGAAGAGCTGCTTCGCCGTATATATCTTGAAGGTTTGCATCAACTCCTTTCTCCAACATCAACCTGACTATGCACTCATCGGCAAGTTCCACGGCGACGTGAAAATGGGTTTCGCCGCGTTCATTGCGAAGGCTAACATCCACTCCTATCTCTAACAATAACGCAATGCTATCTAACCGCCGTTTGTTAATAGCTGAAAGGAGACCTGTCTCGCCATTCTTATTCATAAGATTTACGTTAACTCCTTTCGCCGCCATTAACTTAACGATTTCCTCCTTCATATCGTTTATTGCTTGATGGAAAGGTGCGCAACCAGACGCATTGTAAATGTTAGAATCTGCTCCGTTCTCTAATAACAGCTTCACGGTCTCTGGTAGGTTTTCTCGTACGGCAACGTGCAGAGCTGTTTCGCCGTTCAGATTTTGAGCGTTTACGTCAACGCCGCTGTTTAAGAATAACTCAACTATACCCTCGTCTTGATGGCATATACTTTCATGGAAGGGTATATAACCGCGCTCATCCCTGAGTTGCGGATCTGCTCCGTGTTGCAGTAATTTCTTAACGTTGCTTGCTCGTTTGCCCCATATAGCTGCGAGGAGCGCACCTTGAAGGTTCACCTTGCCACTTTTCTCCAACAGTTGGTTAAGTATTTTAGTATTTCCTAGTCTCGCAGCGATGCAGAGGGTAGTTATAGCGCTGGAAGCGGAAATATTCACATCTGCTCCTCTTTCTAACAATAACTTAGTAATGGTTTTATCTCGATTACTCACGTGATTAGTAAGATTCTCTCCATTCAACTCAGTTCCATCAGCGCATAAAGAATACCGCATCACATTGTAGTGGAGAGGTGTGTAACCAATTCTATCTTTTACATTTACATCAGCACCTGACTCAATAAGATGCTGCACCACCGATTCGTTACCGTAAATACAAGCAATATGAAGCGAACTTAAGCGTCCAGTCGCATTAACTTCTTCTGTATGTGGTATTTCAGCGTCTGGTGTGAATTGTATACACGCGTTATATAATTTGTAAAATTCCCTATTTCTATAATGCTGTAAAAATAGCAAATTACCGGCAGCATTGATGGATAACCGCCATAAGGCTCTGGAGAAAAGTTTGACGAAATATTCTGTTGGGAATATTCTAGAAGAATGCTTACATTCTACAACTTTCATTTTCTCCCGATCCAAATACAGTTCTATTGGTAAGGAATGAATGAAAAATAAGCCGGCGTCTAGGATCTGACAGTTTACATAGTCAGTCCATTCCCATTCCATTATAGAGTCTCGTGTATTCATATCCAAACTGTACCGTTGCATACATTCTACTGCGATATTTAGGATTTCGAAAGAACACTCTGATTGCCTCCATTGTTTGATATCCCTACAACAAATTGTCGCTATGTGAAGGGCATTCCTACCGAGTTTGTCAACGTCTTTAAATGAATCTGGCGTTTTCTCGCATGCCTCCTTTAATCGCGGTATATGTTTAAGTAAGATTGCATTTTGTACATGCAGATCTTCGCAAAGAATATTTAGTATGTACAGCTTTCTTTCTTCCATTAATTGCATATAAATTTTCTGAGCAGAATTTCCATATATGCGTGTTTGTTTTGCTTTAACCAACCATTGCGCAACTAAAAATTCGACAAACGTAAAGTGATCAAATACAGGGTAACCTCCCTTGGAATGCGTCACAATACCGAATTTGATGCAGTCAAATGACGCCATATCACATTCCCACTTCAATTCTTCTTCGATTTTCTCTTTACCAAACATGACTACCAACGCTAGTTTTTCGAATAGCATCAACATCTCTTTCACCGCAGATTCGTAGGAGATTGTCATAATTCTTTGCAAGCGACGCTCAATCTTCATACGAATTACCTTTTCGTACAGTTTAAATCTCGTAATATTTGCTAGCGATTCGCCGCTTTCAGAAACTGTCTGCAAGAAATTCAAGTACAATGGATTTGTTGCGAATTCCGATGGAACTTTTCTCAGTACGTTTGCGGTTAATTTCCATCTCTTGGCGTACCCGTTGTTGTCATTGATGCCCAGTGGATCTAATTTTACCACGTGTGCGTTAAATTTATTCAATAGCAAACCGTAATCCTTTAGTCTTGACGCTATGATTATTTGTATTCCTGTATCGGCGAAGAATTTTATAAATTCTAAGACTTGTTTCTCGCAAAATGGAATTACTTCATCAAATGAGTCTAGAACTAGGATGACTTTCTTCTTCTCGCGTAAAACACGGAGGAAGTTACTGTATTTCTTAGGTTTCTTCCGGCAAATCTCCTTGAAAACGCATTCTATAGGATTCGTAAGCAGATTTTTATTTCGATTTAAGAAATATGCTAAATTAAAGAATAAAACGTAATTTTCGATACGATAATTGCTACATAAAAATTTAAGTAAACTTGATTTTCCCATACCGGGTTCACCCGTTACAACAGTTACTGCATTGTCTCTAATTTCGTCGAAGAATTCGCCTTCGGAGAATCTTCCTCCATCGTACAAAATATAAAAACTTAAATCACCGCAGTGGTTGTATTTTCTGATTTCCAACTTTCCATTCCTAACGTTAATGTCGAATATGGCACACCCAATGGTAGATAATTTATTCCAATAGATTTGACGATCTTCCGCACTAATTTCAATAAAATAGCTTTTTTCTTCAGCCAAATATTGCTTGGCATTTCTTATATCTTTTATTTTTGTTAATTTTATACGCGGAACTACATTTTCTACGTCTCCTGATAATAAAAAGATTGCTCTGCTCCTTAATGTAAAATAGTCATCAGAAATTGTAGCTCGTCTCAGATATCTACCTACATAATTATTTTCAGTAGGAGGGGTTGCTTCTCCGATTACAGGTATTGGTACATTTCCCTGAGACACGCATATCGGCTCTTCAAATTGATCGATAAAGTGCCTACTTAGTTTCTCTTTATCACCTTCTACCAGTTCTAACTGCTGGTCAGTTCGACGTAACCGATAGATAGCATAATTTTGATATGAAGTATTTTCTTTGATCGTCCTAGCCCACTGCTCAATTTCATTTGGTCGACATTCTATCGTAATATTATCACCAATCACATGCGGTTCCGTAAAATTTACGTTCTCTAAACTTCTCACATCTTCGATAAGAAATGCCATGTAATTTCCGTCAGTCAAGCAGTCTTCTTTCAAGTAAACGGTCCGTCTTTTCATTAATCCAATTATATCTGCAGAAGAAAACGCTCCCAATAATTCTGGATCGCTGCGAAGTAAATCTTTGAGAGTAGTCTCTTTGCGCCCTTGTAATGATACCGTTGTACTTTCAAGCATCCTGTCCCGCAATGCAGCATTGCTGATATGGCTTAAATGAGTAAATATTTTCAACTTTGACTTAGCAAGTTCCTCGAACTGTTTTTCCACATTGCCAATAACGACGAAGCTTCTACCGAGATGAGTAAGGTTTTCGAAATGATTTAGTTTAGTATTTGTTTTTAAAATCAGTGTTAAATCACCAAGTTTCCACAATTCTAACATAAGGGATTTGAGGGTATTTGGTGGTGAAATCCAATATCTCAGCGCTTTAGTCCTTGAATAATTCACGAATTTATTTACTATATCTCTACTCAAGCCTTTATATTCAGCGACTATTTTATTCCAATCAATATCGAGTTCTAATAAGGAATTTATTCTTTGTATCATGCAGCTATACAGGCAGCCCTCAATATCAGCGTCATCAACAGTGTTAGCGATGGTAATATCATGATCCAGCATAATTTCGTTCCAGATAGCAACCCGATCATCATCAACGAGATCAATCAACTGAGTTAGGGGCGGTACGAAGTGGGACAGGCGAATTTTTTGCAACTCTACTTCAAAGACCTGCTTGTGTAATCCTTGTTTATGTAAAAAGTTGTTATTGAAATAATCTTTGACATAATTAATGATGTCGTTTGCGTTGTCAATGCCACAACTATTCTGGATGTCTTTATTAATTTTGTAGCAATTTGATTCTTCTAAATATAGGTAACATCCGTCAAGGAAATTTTGATAACTTGAAGTGACCAAATCCTGACACTGAAATTTACAACATCTTTCGCCGAAGGGAAGAAGCATTTTAGTTATATGATCCATGTCCGAGTGTCTTCGCAAATTGAATTGAAACGTGCATTCACTTCGAAAGAAAGCAGGCGTTTGTATGGGTTTGTTGGAGAAAATACAGAAACGTATATTATCGTTTGGAATGCCTTGACGACACGCTAACTCCCCGTCATCCATAATCTCATTAAAGCTGTTAACATACTCGGATAGATCGTATTCTGTACGTTTTCCCTTGAGCACGTCGCTTACATTTAGTTTCTTGCTTTCTTTGTGCTTCACTTGTATCAATGATAGGAACCACGCACCTCCTTCTTGCAACTGTATTTTAGCCACAATATCGTCGAATTTACGAGCGCATTTCGCACTGGAATAAATGATGTAGTCTCTTACGGATTTGTTGGCAGTTAGTAGACCGGCAAGGTACGCCGTAATGGCATATTGATATATCATGCCAATTTCTGACTGGGACCCTCTTGTCCGTTCCATTGTGATAGGTTGTGGTAAGTTTGCTTCTGTAAGGGTAAATGTAGCTGCGTATTTGTAACGTATAGCCCACAGAAGGAATTCGTAGGGTAGTATATAAATCGATGTGGAGGGGTATAACACAGAGGTCTGTTTGAATTTAGTACCTGAAAAAGATAACAATAGTTGATATACGATAATAAAACAAAATATTGATAAATGTTTCGAGTTAGGTAATAGGGATGGTGAGAATATATACCACGAACTACTTCCGGAATTAGACCGTGTCATGATGATATATATATATATATATATATATATAAATGAAATAAAAGTAAGAGGAGAAAGAAAATAAAAATAGGTAAAAAGAAGTAGAATGAAAAAAAAGGGGGTGCGTGAAATAGAAAAAGGAAGAAAGAGAACAAAAGAGAAAGGTGGGATCTCGACGTTTCGCCTCCGTCGTAGGAGGCTTCGTCAGGAGAAACAGGGGAAACCACACTGACACGGTAACTAGACGTATAAACCACGCTAGAGACGAAACCACTCTGGCAGAAAGTTACGGTGACTGGTAACCGCGCTAGAGGCGAAAACCTTCTTATTTCATTTCTGTATATATTTCATCATGACACGGTCCAATTCCAGAAGTAGTTCGTTTATTACTAGGCAAGAGTAATACCAATTCCAACATATAATGGAATAATGCTAAATTACCAGTTTAATTTTAGACCGTCGCATTCAATTATGTACTCGATACAAGTACTGTAGCTGAAATACATTCAGCGGTCTTTAGAACATCAGAAGTACTATGCTGAAAGCTTTAGATAGTAGGTAGGCTTTTGATGAGGTTTGACGTGATAATCCCTTTTATACAATTAGAATGATATTTTATATAATCGGTATTATTTTGTTCAGTATCAAGAAGAACCAACTTCATTGATAGTTGGATTAAATACTACCTTCTTGAACCCAACAAAGTGGAAGAATTATGGCAACTTTTCCCAAGGAACCCTCAAAAACTTCCGCTAGAAGGATGATTTTGATTTTTTGAGACTTGGAGCGAGTACTGTTTGTAGACGCCCTTGTAAAGGGCTAAACCATTAATGGATCATATTATGCTACTAAGGTGAAAAGAATAAGAGAAGAAAAGAGAGACAGAAGGGGAGGAGGGGGAAGGAGAACGAGAGAAAAAAATAAAAAGAAAGAAAACGAAAGAGAAACGTGGGATCTGGATATCCCCCCTCAGTCATAGGAGGCTTCTTCAGGAGCAATAGGGGAAACCAAAATGACACGGTAACTCGACGTATAAACCACTTTGGCAGAAGGTTACGGTGACTCGGCGTGTTAACCGCGCTAGAGGCGAAGATCTTCTAGAAGGTCCTTAACACGCCTAGTCACCGTAACCTTTTGCCAAAGTGGTTTCGCCTCTAGCGTGGTTTAACACATGGGCTGAAAAGTCCCGGGCCTAACACATAGATGATGCTAGTTTTACTGCAGTCACCTTTCTCTCAGTTAGTACTAACCTTCAAAAGACAGCTGTTAAAATTTCATGATATTTTATTCATTAGTTTGTGAGTTATTGTGCTAAGAGTCACGCTACTTTTGTTATTTTCAAAACAATAGATCAAAAACAATTTCGTGTTTTAATTTTACACTGCTTCTTGATGGGAAAAAATACCGTTCAAGCCAAGCAATGGCTTGAAAAGTGTTATGGGGACTCCGCTCCATCAGAAACAACAATAAAACATTGGTTTGCTGACTTCAAACGTGGTCGTAGAGACACCGATGATGCAGAACGCGGTGGACCTCCAAATGAGGCGGTAACACCAGAAAACATAAAAAAAATCCACAAAATCGTTTTGAATGACCGAAAAGTGAAGTTGCGTGAGTTAGCTAACATCGTAAAGATATCAAAAGAACGTATTGGCTCTATATTGCATGGGCATTTGACTATGAGAAAGCTCTGTTCAAAGTGGGTGCCGCGTTTGCTCACTGTTGACCAAAAACAAGAACGTGTTGATGATTCTGAGCAGTGTTTGTCCATGTTTAAACGTAACAAACCGAAATTTTTGCGTCTATATGTGACAATGGATGAAACATGGATCCATCACTTCACTCCGGAATCAAAACGATCGTCATCTGAATGGACAGCAACTGGTGAATCTCGTCCAGAGCGCCCAAAAGCACAACAATCGGCTGAAAAGGTTATGGCCTCGGTATTTTGGGATGTGCGTGGTGTAATATTCATCGACTATCTTAAGAAAGGAAATACCATCAACAGTGAATATTATATAGCGTTATTGGAGCGTTTGAAGGTCGAAATTGCAACGAAATTGCAACGACCGCATATGGCAAAGAAACAAATTTTGTTTCATCAAGACAACGCACCGTGTCACAAGTCAATCAAAACAATGGCAAAACTACATGAATTGAACTTCGAATTGCTCCCACATCCACCGTATTCGCCAGATTTGGCTTCCAGCGACTACTGGCTGTTCGCAGACCTCAAAAAAACGCTCGCCGGTAAGAAATTTCGCACGGATGAAGAGGTTATCGCTGAAACTGAGGCCTATTTTGAAGCAAAAGATAAATCGTTCTACAAAAGTGGCATTGAAATGTTAGAGCGGCGCTGGAATGATTGCGTTGCTCTTGATGGAGATTACGTTGATGAATAAAGCTAATTTTGAACAAAAAAACCGTGTTTTCTTTGTTAGACCCGGGACTTTTCAGCCCATACACGTCGAATTACCGTGACACTTTGGTTGTTCTCTTTCTTTTTGTTTTTTCTCTCGGCTTCCCCTCCCCCTCCTTTTCTGGCTCTCTTTCCTTCTCATACACTTTTCACCTTTCTTTCTATTTCACGCACCCCTTTTTCATTCTTCTTTTTATTTATTTCTCCTCTTACTCTTATTTCATTTCAATATATATCTCATCATGGCACGGGACAATTCCCGAAGTAGTGCGTTTATTACTAACTCTGGCCGTGGAAGCCTACGTATTATTATATACGTATTATTATGTACACAAGGTGAAGTGTGCTTCAGCTTATTTCTGTTTGAAAATCCCAATTTGACTGGTTGAAATATATAATATGTTTATGTTGAGCTAGAGATAGTTATTTGTAATAATAGCAAACATTTTTAAAAAGAATTACATGGTTAATACTAATAGAACACGTTATTTATATTGTAATAAACTTTGCGTTTACCACAATTTTAACAAGAATTAAATATATAGAAGAGTTGGCAATCCCCAAAGCCATAATACGCGCGGTACGCCACATAATCGGTTGCATTTGAGAGAGCTAATGCATGCAGTATGAGAAAATTAACATCTTGACTTCCAGATTAGAAAATAATCCATTGGAATTTATTTATAATGTTGCTGCTCAAAATTTCAAAACGGTGTTTTTGTTGTTTTCGCAGGTACGTCTAGCAGAATCCTGAAGTCAGTAGAATCATTTTCGAATATCTGTAGTTTTATAAAATAGAGGAAGAAATAAAAAAATAATAATTACTCAAGAAATACGTATGTGGTGTACTTCGTAACTGTACATTGGTTAGAGTGGAAACCGTGAGTAGATTTTATTTCTAAAAATATTTTTTCGCGCATGCGCACTGAGTTTCATCGTAAAACCTTCAACTTACCAAATACGCGAGCATTTTCTGCAAGTAAGTATAAAACAGAAGAACCTAACAGGTATATAAACACAAAGGAATGAAATAGGGTTGGGGTTCCCACACCTACATTTAAATTTAGCTTTTATTCTGACATGAATATTTTTACAGTTTTCTATTAAGTCAAACGAAATTTTTTATTATTTATTATTATTATTATTATTCGCCGTAACGTACCTGATGTTTGGAATGGAACTTCATACTGGATTTTTAATTTCAGTTCCGCTAACGTTTAGTAATGGGTCGCTCGACAAATTCCTAAGAGGAAAGTCGAATGCAGATAAATCCGGTGATCTGGTCTGCCTGATAATGTGTCCATTCTTGAACATGATATGGTGCGGAAGGAGTTCTTTTAAAGCAGTAATAGACACAAGAGTAGTATGGCTTACGGCACTACCATGTTGCAACTGCTTAATTTGCGGAAATCGACTCAATTCCTGCTTCATAATATTGTGACCATATTTGTATCGCACCGCAGTAACCATTGTAGCATTTTCTCGATTATCTTAAGGAAAAAATGCCATATGACGAAACTATTCACCACACCGCGATGTTTGAATTATGCACCGATTTTTCATGTAACTCAAGGGAGTTTTCAATGCCCCAATATCGACTGTCTTGTTTATCTACGTATTCATTAAGAGAGAAGTGGACCTCATTAGAGATAATAATAATACTTTAGCGCCGAACAGATAAAACAATATCCATTTACAAGGCAAATTTAATAATCAATATACACATGTTATCTTCGAGTAACCATAAAACCAAAAAGAAAAATAGGTAGATCAAGCTAGAATAAACTTATAACTAACTTACAACGTACTATGACTGTTTACACCTACACCTAAATTTCTATCATTTTCACCAAACCCCATAATAATAACATCTCCCTTTATTTCATGACGCTATGGTATGGAATGCGTCCGTTAATATGGGGACTGCCTATGTACAATAATGGGAAAAATTCTATATATATATATATATATATATGTATATATATATATATATATATATATATATATATATATATAGAATCTACCATCCGATTTCTAAAAGGAGAGGAGATACGAAAACATATTGAAAGATAAAGCTGTGGCAAATCGTCCCAATTATCGACACTTGAAAGACAAGAAATAAATGAAAAAGCCGATTCACTTGTGTAATACGAGGGGAGGTCCAGAAGTTCGTGGAATGAAAGGGTTTTAAATAAAATAAAACAATAAATTTATTTCTCCTTTTCAATATAATCACCCTTAAGCACAATATATTTATTAGATCTATGAATTAATTTTTCTAAACCATCATAAAAATATTTTTTATCTTTCGCCTCAAAATGGGCCTAAATTGCCTCCTTTACCTCATTGTCGTCGGAACACTTTCTTCCACGTAAGTCTTCTTTTAAATTGGGTAACAAATAAAAATCACTAGGTGCCAGTCTGGACTGTAGGGTGGATGGACTATTGATTGAAAGCCATGCTTGTGCAGAGCAGCCGTTGCAACTTTACTCTTCTGAACTGGCGCATTGTCTTGCAAGAGCAACACACCCTTGGTCAATTTTCCTCGACGTTTCTCCTTGATGGCCTCCTTTAATTTTTCTAATATCGCTGCGTAATATTCTCCGGTTATGCTCCTACCTTTTTCTTTGTAATCAATCAATAATATCCTCTAACAATCCCAAAAAACAGTGGCCATCAACCTTCCAGCCGATTCTGACACCTTGAATTTCTTTGGCGGTGGTGTCCCCTTTTTATGCTATTGCATGGACTCCTGTTTGAACTCAAGCTCAAAGTGATCAACCCATGTTTCATCTCCGGTAACAATCCGCTCCTAAATCTGTGCAGGTTTGTCTCCACACAGCTCCAAAAATTGTTTGGACGCACAGACGCGCTGCTGTTTCTGCAGCGGCGTGGTACCCATCTTGCACTGACTTTTGTCATACCCAGGTGGTCATGTAGGATACACAAAATGGTGGTATCTGATACTCCAACCAATGCAGATAATTGTTCTTTCTTCAAACGGGCATCTTGCAATAGAAATTTTGCACTTTTTCGACGATGTCTGATGTGGTGGCCTCAACTGGCCGTCCTGAGCGGGGGTCCTCTTCAATCGACTCCCGACCATGTTTAAAAAGACTATGCCACTTATAAGTCATGGATTTACTAGGGCACTGTTCCCCATAAACGGTTTCCATTTCATTCAATATGGTTTGAGCGTTCTTTCCTGGCTTTGTAAAGAACTTTATCACAGCACGGTGTTCAATTTCCTCCATAGTTTCAGTTTTCTTCCGGATTGACTTGTTTAGCAGGCAACTATTCGTAGACGACTGACGCTATAGGGCTGCATCTTAACTTATATGCTAATGATGAGTCGCCAATCAGAATGACACCTAGCGAGCGCCACTATCTCCACTCCATTCCACGAACTTCTGGATCTCCCCTCGTATATACAGTAGACTGTTCACATTACTGAAAGTTTACATTAGCGTGCCTTATTTTATTTATAAAGAAATTGCATAAAAGAAAATATGTATGTTTATTAAAAGCTAAATTATGAACAATGAATAGTATAATAGATATCATATTAAAAAATGAATTTTACATTATTTTGAAAAATAATGTCTTATTTTTGTTTGCGTAAATTTATGCTTGGTATTTTCTAATGCCATTGCCCGGAGTCTACGGAGCACTAAAATATCGCTTCCGCGTCACCCACTGTATTTTTTATTTCAATCGGAGGGTCGTCATCTTCACTCACCCCATCTTCCACTTCATGTGCATCATTCATCTCTTTATCGTCATTCCATAAACTAACATTAGCGCCAATTGTGCAAACAATATCGGGATTTATTGCGTTTAATAATTTGAGAACGTCCGATGATGCACCGTCAATAACTTCAGCATCCGATAGTAATTGTGTTCTAATGATGGTTAGCGGTACATTCGACGCATTGCATTCTATGCCATATCTAAATTTAAAATTCACGTAAAGTTACTGGCTTTAAGGATTCAGAAATGTTTTTAGGATTCTTTGATAACGCATACGAAAATAAAAATTTTCGATAAAACAATTTAGTAATTTTTATTACATTTTCATCCATCGGTTGGATAAGTGGAGTTACGTTGGGCGGCATGAACACAACAACAAAAATTGAGGCATCGTTGCTTCCTAATTGTTCCTCTGGAGGATGACTTGGTGCATTATCTAAGATTAACACCGCCTTTATTAGAAGATTTTGCTTTCTTAAGAAATCTTTCACCTACAAGTTGAATATGTTTAACTAATATCCATATTAATACTAATCTTAATATGAATATTAATATTAAATCACCGTTGGCATTAGCAATGATAAAATTACAATTTCCTTGCAATTACCCAACGTAATTAAATTACTAAAAAAATATCAGTCTCGGAGAGGACTCGAACTGACGTAAAGACGTTGGGTTCGAGTCCCCTCGAAGACTAATACTGTTTCAGTAATTTAATTACGCTGGGTAATTGCAAGTAAATTGTAATTTTATCAAATTGAATATGTGTCCATTAAATTATATTGCTTTTTATTGCAGTTTTATTGCCATATCTAAGGGACAAAGTGCTTGTGGAACCATTCCAGAAATATGCCTTTGGTCATCCAAGCGGATTTTGAACAATTATAATCAACGGGACTCTTAAAATTTCTAAATGAACGTGGAATTCTTGCCTTTCCTGTTACTAGTGGCCTTATTTTGTGTATACCACTAGCATTACTGCAAACTAGCAAAATTATGCGTTGTCTACCCGGAGCAGATTTTTTTATGTGATGCAACAAAGGTTTTCGTAGGTAATAATTTCTAAGAAAGACTAGTTTCATCTGCACTGTATATTTGCTCCTAATTTAAATGTAACTCTTTGATTTTGTTAATTAACTTTTCTTTAAACGGTTGCACTAGTTGTGATAGTGCCGATATCTTTTTACCAGATATCGACAGCAGTCGAATTCCATACCTCCTTTTAAATCCTTTTAGCCAGCCATCACTGGCTACAAAATTTTCGGTCTCTTTTAGGTTTTCATTCAATAATTTTGCTCTCTCTTTAATTAATTCACTGCTAATTGGAACATGATTATCCCTTTGTACAAACGATTTACCATTCTAGGTGCTTAGATGTTTTTTAAAGTTCTGCGATTTCCCGGGCGTCCGTATGTATCTGAGACACGTTGCAAAATTCGTGATTTGAATGACTTAACTCTACAGATTCCGACTTTAGATATTCCACAATGTTTTGCAAATTGAGCCACCCTCGCACTTTTTTCAATCTCGTCGATGATTTTCACTTTGTCGCTTAATTTTAGAACTGTTCTTTTACTGCACGTGGATGCCATGTCTGTTCTGGCGTGATCTTAGGTCCACACAATTTTATTTCATGAGAGGCAAGAAAGTCAACGCTTACATGAATCCCATACATAAATCGGAGAACAATCGGTGGCGGCGCTGAAAACGTTTACGTAAACATTCTTTTCATCGATTCAATTACGCTCGTAAATCGAGAAATAACCGATACCCTAAACTGTATACATTATCGAATTGTACGTGGTGAAAGCTTGTTTCCATTACCGGGCGTTCCATTTGATCCTGTAATAACAATTTTCTGTTTACATGACCGCAAGGTTTCCACTACCGGGTATTTATATGAGCAAACGTTTACTGTATATAATTCCGAGATCAATGAGCAAAGTAGAGAGTGGAAACATCACGGTTCTCCTCCACCACGCAAATTTGCGGTGCAGTCTGCTAGAAACGTTTTGCTATCTGTGTTGTGGGATGCTCAAGGAATCATCACAACTGACTATTAACAAAACGGACAGAGCATTATAGAGGCCTACTACGCACAATTGATTTCTAAATTGCAAGACGCTATTAAAGAGAAACACCGAGGAAAGATAAGACACGGTGTGCTGTTCCATCAGGATCATGCTCCCAGCGTTACATCTGGTATTGATATGGCTGCTATGCACCAAGTAGGCTTTGGATTAGCGGAGCACTCGCCAGATTCGCCGGATCTGGCCCCTAGTGATTACAAGCTGTTCCACAAATTCAAGGAACTCATTTGCATTGTGCAAACATCTGTGAATGAGCGTTTCTCTTAAATAACCGTCCCACCTGCGATAAAGGAAGGGTCGATCGTTTTATACTCTGCAGGCAGTTCACTGTAATCTTGTTGCACTTCACGCACATTCATAAATGTATAACGAAGGTAAGGTAAGTAGCCCGTTTTCACTAAACACGCTACAACATGACTTCCTTTTCTTCAGATTGAAAAGGCTTCTAAGGGAGGACTTCGAGAGGATGAAGATCCTGGTAGTATCCACGGAGTTTCCCCAGAAGATTATACCGTATGATAGCCGTGATCCTACCTAACACATGGGCTGAAAAGTCCCGGGCCTAACAAAGAAACCACGGTTTTTTCGTTCAAAATTAGCTTTATTCATCAAGAGCAACGCAATCATTCCAGCGCCGCTCTAACATTTGAATACCACTTTTGTAGAACGATTTATCTTCTGTCTCAAAATAGGCCTCAGTTTCAGCGATAACCTCTTCATTCGTGCGAAATTTCTTACCGGCGAGCATTTTTTTGAGGCCTGCGAACAGCCAGTAGTTGCTGGGAGCCAAATCGGGCGAATACGGTGAATGTGGGAGCAATTCGAAGCAATTCATGTAGTTTTGCCATTGTTTTGATTGACCTGTGACACGTTGCGTTGTCTTGATGAAACAATTTTTTTTTCTTTGCCATATGCGGTCGTTTCTTTGCAATTTCGGCCTTCAAACGCTCCAATAACGCTATATAATATTCACTGTTGATGGTATTTCCTTTCTCAAGATAGTCGATGAATATTACATCACGCACATCCCAAAATACCGAGGCCATAACCTTTCCAGCCGATTGTTGTGCTTTCGGGCGCTTTGGACGAGGTTCACCAGTTGCTGTCCACTCAGATGACGATCGTTTTGATTCCGGAGTGAAGTGATGGATCCATGTTTCATCCATTGTCACATATCGATGCAAAAATTCCGGTTTGTTACGTTTAAACATGGCCAAACACTGCTCAGAATCATCAACACGTTCTTGTTCTTGGTCAACAGTGAGCAAACGCGGCACCCACTTTGAACAGAGCTTTCTCATAGTCAAATGCTCATGCAATATAAAGCCAATACGTTCTTTTGATATCTTTACGATGTCAGCTAACTCACGCAACTTCACTTTTCGATCATTCAAAACGATTTTGTGGATTTTTTTGATGTCTTCTGGTGTTACCGCCTCATTTGGACGTCGACTGCGTTCTGCATCATCGGTGTCCCTACGACCACGTTTGAAGTCAGCAAACCAACGTTTTATTATTATTTCTGATGGAGCGGAGTCCCCATAACACTTTTCAAGCCATTGCTTCGCTTGAACGGTATTTTTTCCCATCCAGAAGCAGTGTAAAATTAAAATACGAAATTGTTTTGAAAATAACAAAAATAGCGTGATTCTTAGCACAATAACTCACAAACTAATGAATAGAATATCATGAAATTTTAACAGCTGTCTTTTGAAGGTTAGTACTAACTGAGTGAAAGGTGACTGCAATAAAACTAGCGTCATCTATGTGTTAAGCCCGGGACTTTTCAGCCCATGTGTTATACATGGTAAGCTGACCATGCTGCCTCTAACGTGAACTATAGTTGATATCGTTCGCAGTGCATATACCAGTCCAGTTAGCATCTTAGTAAGTACATGCATATGGTCTTTCCGGGGTAATGCGCTATCAAGTAGTACGCGAAAAAACTTGATCTTATTAGTTGATGTGTTGATCTTTAAAACGTATTGATATGTTATCGTTCTTTTTAAATGTGAACTTTATCATATTCGTGTTGTGTATGTTGAGCTTTAGACTATTTTCACTGAACCAATTGTTTGTTTTCGCGAAAACATCAGTAATTTAACCTTCCAACGTATCATTGTTCTTTATCTTAACAATAATAGAGGTCTCATCTGCATATAAAAAAATAAAACGCTGCGTTACTTCTATCAGATCGTTCGTATATAACGCAAACAGAAATGCTCCTAATAGTGACCCTTGCAAGGTGCATTTTTGAATTTGTAGCCAACGTGACTGATATCTTTTTCCGTTAGAATTTGCTTGCACGCACTGCATTGTTTGTTAAATAAGATTTCAGTAAGGTATATTCTCTCCCTCTGAAACCCATTCTTTCCAGTTTCTCATGGAGTTGAAGCCGCTTCACGTTTTATACATTGGAGACTTGCTGGCGATATTTGTTTTAGATGCGAAACAGTAAAATATATTTGTTTGTGTAGATCCTGAACGTGGTACAATGAAATTGATTTGACCCAACTACTCAGGGACATCAGAACCATTATTAATTGAAATAAATAGGAATTTGCACTCAACTTGTTTTCGATGTAGTTCTAAGGAATCAATATTAAATATCCCTAGCAAGGCATTGTGACCAAATCCTTGTATCGGGTAAGTATTATTATTTTTTTAAAGCATAATAACTTTAAATATTTTCTTTGAATCTGCTCCGGAAGTTGTATCTGATTGATGTGGATAGGTGACCAGACCAAGGACGAATACTCCAGTAGAGACTAAACAAAAGCGAAATAAAGAGGAAGAGTGGCTGTTATAGAAGAAAATGGTCGTGTAACACGTACAAATGCTCTGTAAAAGTCAGACAATATCCAAGTCTCTCAAAGTATTATCTTTAGGTAAAGAAGATCCAGCCAAGTGATAAATACAGATAATTGGAGTTATCTTACAAGTGTAGATGACAATTTTGCATTTGTTCACATTAACTGTTAACTTGTTATTGATACGACAACATAAACGTATGATGGATTAGGTCTTCAATATTTTCCAAACGCTGCAACATTTCTTGCAATTCCTCCACAGTTTCAAATTTACAGGAATGAAAACTTAACTTAGAATTAACGGATGTATAGTTCACTGATACCCAATACTAATGCAACGTTTTGGATTGCGGGTTATGGCAGTTCGAACCGATATTTTCTGTTATAGTTGTTCTTTACTGTTTTAGATTTAATAGGATTCAGTTTCCTCAAACTCTTTAACCCATACATTGATTGCCTTAATAAATAGTAATAATTAAAGATAATTTACTTGAAAGTAAGATACAAAAAAACTTGGAATTAGATGAAGAAAGTTGTAGGATTATAGAAGGTCAATAGAGACAACCCGTCATACATAACATTAAAAACAAATCGTAACCTCGTACAAGTTCATAAAAGTCAGGTAAAGAAATATGACAACTGCTGTGTACAAAATTGTACAAAACAGATATTCCCTGTCGTAAATTATGTAATGCGTGGCATGTATAGACTAGGAATAGACTTAAATAATAATAATAATGCAGGAGTTTTTAAATATCTCTAGCATGTAAATGTTTCTATTTTTGCGAGGAACGCGTAATAGGAAATTACTGATTTAATTATTTACTGTAATATTTGCAATTATGTAAATCCACAGTATATACATATGTAGCAATATTAGTCACCTGTAACAGATGCAACGTTTGTAATCTGACCTTTATTGCAAGGAAAGAATTCCCAATGGGTATTTTACTGTAATTGGTTCTATTATTATTTTCATCGTATTCGTGTTTTATTGCGGCATCAGTATTACATCATCTGTTAAGATAATACAAATATGTATACATAAATAAATGGTAATTACATATGCGTATCCATACAATAAAATACTACACAAAGGAAATAAGAAAATAAAATAAGTAATAAATGAAAATAACGTTAACGACAAATAGGACAAAACGTATATAAATAAAATAACAAATACGAAAAAATTGTAAAAGAGGGCGCAGTACCCTTTAGAAAGTAAATGTCATAAATTCAGGGATATCGCAAAAATATTTATTAATCTTTATCTATTTAATACTACAATATATTAGAGCGTTCATATTACTATATAAGAAAAATAATTTTGAATAAATTGAAAATTTATTTTTGTTAATTTAATGAAGGTATATTCAAAAAAGGTAATGTATTTTCGAGGTTATTTTTTTTATTGTAATAATAACAAAATAAAAGTGGCGCATGTATATCTAACTCACCAAGCTCCATAGAGGTGTTGAAACTGTTACACATTCTATATATTGAGTACCTGATGGCGATATTTGGTTTAGGCGTGAAACAGTAAAATATATTTGTTTGCCTAGATCCTGAACATGTTACAACGAAATTTGACTCAACAATTCAGGAATATCAAAACCATTATTAAGAAAAGTATGTAGGAATTTGCACTCAGCTTGTTTTCGACGCAGCACTAAAGAAGTAATATTAAATATATCTAGCAGGGTATTGTGACTATGTATATCCTTGTATCGGTTGAGTATTAATTTTTTTAAAGTATAAGAGCTTTAAACACCATCTTTGAACCTGTTTTAGAACATGTATCTGGTAGTTGTATGTAGGTGATCAAACCTAAGATGCATACTCCAATTTAGACTGAACAGAGGCAAAATAAATATGAATTAATACTATTATAGATGAAAAACGTCGTGTAACACGTATGATGAAACCCAACATACTCAGTGCCAATGCATAAATGCTACGTATATGCTCTCTAAATGTGAGGTTAGAGTCGAAGATGTCACCTAAGTCCTTCATAGGGTTGTCCCTAGGTGAAGGAGACCCAGCCAAATGATAAGTGTAGACAATTGGAATTGTCTTACGAGAATAGGTGACAATTTTGCATTTGTTCACTTTAACGGTTAGCTTGTTGTTAATACATCACAGGTGGATTATATTAAGTTGGCTTTGCGAATAACCGCAATCCTGGGAATTATTAATTGTGATATATAATTTTAAATCACCTGCGTATAATAACTTCAGACAACTCAACTGATAACACAAATCATTGATAAATATCAGGAACAAAAGTGGACGCAAGTTATATTTCGCTAGAGGTTCATGGCGGATGTACTCCATCATTCTCGACCATCAGCTTCTGGGATAGCAAGTTTGAACGTGGCCTCACAAGCACAAGTGACGAACCATGCAATAGACGCCTAAAGACCGCTACCAACGATTAAAGGGTCGACAAGATTCACGATATCGTGTTAGCCGATCGCCGATTGAAGCTGAAAGAGATACTAGAGACAACAGGCATCTCAGAAGAACGCGTTGGCCATATCCTACACGAAATTTTGGATATGAAAGAGCTTTTGATGCGATGGGTACCGCGTTTGCTCCCACCGGAGCAAAAACAAAATCGGGTGACAGTTTTGGAGGAGTGTCTGACCAGGATTCAACGCAATGTAAGGGACTTCTTCGTGCGTATCGTAATTGTGGATGAGATCGGCTACTACATACCGAAGACCAAGGAAGTGGATTTTCCCGGGCAAGTCCGTTCCGAAGAAAGCAAAGACTGTTTGATCGACCGGAAAGGTCATTGCGACCATTTTTTGAGATTCCCAAGGTGTGATCCTCATCCACTATCTGCAGAAGAGGAGGAAGATCACGGGGCAATATTACAGCGATTTATTGAACCGAATAGATGGAGTATTGAAGGAGAAACGGCCTCATTTGCAGCGGATAAAAGTGCTTTTCCACCACGACAATGCACCGGCTCATTCATCCCGCATCGTCATGTCCAAATTGAATGCGTTGCGGTACGAATTAGTCTGTCATCCTCGATATTCACCGGCCAGCCCCCAGCGACCTTTTCCTATTCCCAAACCTGAAAAAATCACTGGGAGGAAAGAGATTTGCCTCAAATGAGGTCATCGTCGATATATTGCAGACCTCGAAACATCCCACTTCTCCGACGATTTGAAGATATTCGAGGAGACTTCATCGAAAAATAAAAATAAGAAATCACACCAATACCGTATTTTTCTTGTCGATTACGGAAACATTTCAGGCCACCCTCATACTCCCCTAAGGAACACCAGAAGTAAGCGTAAAGTAATCAGGTTCAAACCTACAAAGTATTTTGTTAGTTAATGCCAGGGACTGTACCTTGCTTGGGTGACCATCTCTTCTTGCTGTCTATCCCCAAGAACATATCACATATCTGTTGCAGACTTTGAACAACACTTTGACAACATTGAAAAAGTTCAAAATCAGAGATAGAACTGTTCAACCACGTTTCTGTTGTAATAACTGTATCGAATGAATTGTAACATACACTAATATAAAAGGAATGGGTCTTTGAAGAAAGACCACGCGTATTCTGGTAATAGACGTTCAATGATATAGGAGTTCTGTTGGAAGAGATCACATTATAGTAGACATTATTTGAGGAAGGCATAAAGATGTACAAAGGAATATATAAAGAGAATCACATTCTATTTTCGTAATAATAACAACATATTCCTAAAACATCAACATAGTTAACTGAGTAAATTATGCCGAGATTAGTCTAATAATACTCGATATATCATCTCTATTATTATTTCCAGAATATTTTCTAAATGAGAGGAGAGACCTATTTAAGTTTCCACAACATTGTAAGAATAAATTCATATTCTAAAAAAATATCTTCGAAAAGTTTCGAATATTTTTTGGTTGTCTAGGTGTGGGGGAGTGCCGTTCGACACGCACGCGGTAATATCGATAGAATAATAGTTTTTTCATTTTTGAAAATTAAAAAAAGTAGCTTGTATAATATTTTGGAGTTACATAATTTCTTTTAACTTCAAATCTCCATATAAGTTAAAAACTTTCCCACTACTTTTGTGCAATTCAGAATTTAGCATATTTAAATTTATTTATTTTATGAATTAATATAAGATGTAGTTCAAAATTATCAAACTGTGGTTTAATACATTTTAATAATTAAAATAAGAAGAAATAGATATTGAAACTTTTACGTAGAATTCAAAACCGCAATATTATTAATCCAGATATTCTATTTAAACCTAGCATATTGTTATTTATAGATTTGCGTCATAATCGAAAGCCACAGATATATCACAATACTTTAGTCTACTTTTGCTTCCGCTGATATTAATAATATGATTTTCAGTTGGACTCTTTAAATTGCCCGCATTACCAACACACGAGTATACTTGGCGTAAAAATAATAAGATGTCATCTAATGCTCACACTCACCTCAAGAAATGAACAAACTGAATAGCGATGTAAATTACATATCCGACCAAAGTACTCTATCGAACAACACAAAACAGGTTCCACGTTTAGTCACGCTTACCACCGCACTGAATGACGTTTATATATGTATGTGCAAGTGTTTATAATAAATTATTATCTGGAAATACCAATATGAAAGCAGCGCGCTGACGATGTGGAAAGTAACGTTTTTCTTGTTTTAACGTCCCAAACAAATATGGCAATAAATAGTAGAATGATACACAAATTGGTGCTACACAATCAAATAGATCTTGTAACCGGTTAATCACAGGTAAATGACAAGTTAACCGTTGTAACCGCCATAATCAATTATCCGCTGCGACTATTTAACGATATCGTCGGTTAACAACCGCGACCGTTTAACTGCCATGACGGATAAGCAGTTATTACATATCTAAACCTATTGTGGTAGAAAGTCTCAGGCTCTTTACTTGATGAATGGGTTCTTTTATTTATTTTCTTTTTGTTTCTTTTAAGGTTCAAATATACACTAGGGTGACAGAATAAAATAGACACCAGGTAAAGCGGTATAAATATGTAAACAGCTAAATTCTAAGAACGAATTAAGAACTTTCTCTTGTCATTAGGGTAGGAGTAGATGTATCGGAAGGAATTCGTCATAGTTTAGTATCGTTACAACTATGCCTCGCTTACGAGGTTCGAGTGATATTAGCGACTTCACCCGGGGTCGCATCATTAGCCAGAGTGAACGCGGCGCTTCGCAACGTGAAATGAGTATATTTTTAAATATTCCGTTGTCCACAGTTAACCGTGTGATTATACAATTTAAACGCAAGGAAAAAATAACAGTGGAGCCGAGACCAGGTCGTGCCGGACCTTCTGAAAGAAGTAAAAGGGTGCTTGTGCGCGAAGTGTTAAGAGAACCGCGAAAAAGTACAGCTGAGCTTGCGGCAACTTCACAGAAAAGTCAGCGCACCGTTCTGCGATACCTCCACAGTGTGGGGATGTATAAAAGGGTGGCAAAGAAAAAACCTCTCCTTGCGGCGTTTCAAAAACGGCGCCGAATGGTTTGGGCAATCGAAATACGAACGAAGCTGGAAGAGCTTTGGCGGTCTGTCCTTTTTTCAGACGAAAGCAGATACTGCCAATTCAGTGATAGTGGTCGTAGGTGGGTATGGAGACGTTCGTCACAGCAACTGGACGACAAATTTTTGCATCAGACGGTGAAATTCGGCGGTGTGAACATCATGGTGTGGGGCGCAATATGGTATGGTGAAAGATCGCAATTAGTAATCCGCGACGGAAATATAAATGCGGCGAAATATATCCAAATATAAACAGAAGGGCTACTACCGATATTCGACAACGCCATTTCATCTAAAGAAGACGCCACTTTTATGGAGGATGGAGCACCCTGCCACAACGCAAGAACAACAACCACATGGAAAGAGGAACAGGAGATTCGGATTTTACCATGGCCAGGCCAATCACCAGACATGAACCCGATAGAGAATATTTGGCACATAATCCAGACAAATATGCCGAAACGACCCCGAAAACCCAGCAATAAGGAAGAACTCGTGGCAGCTGTTACAGAAGAGTGGTTAAATATTCCAGAAGACACCATTAATCATTTAATAGATTCTATGCCACGACGACTAGCAGCACTTCACGCAAGTAAAGGTGGATCGACAAAATATTAGTCTAATTTTAAAATATTTTGTATATATAACGAGAATAGAATCTTTTTTTTAGTTAGTAGGTGTCTATTTTATTGTCACCCTAGTGTATATAATATTAAATAATTATTTAATGTTATATCCAACTATAAATTAAATAGCCTGTTACGAATTCTAAATCAACAACGATGTTTCGTTTTTTATTTGTTATATTTTTATATTGTACATTTATGTATATAGTTTTGGGAATCAATTTATACCTGTATATTTGTATATACTAACAAAAATACGTTATTAGAAAAGAATTTGAGTATGCATTTCAAAATAATATATTATATTAGCGCGTTGTTGTTGCAGAAATTAGCTCAGTTCTTTACGGTAGCATGCCGAGTACGCAACGTCTACGTAGCGACAACCGCAATAGTACCACTGCCGGTCTGTCGCCGCTCACTCATCGAGTGCGCCGGACTTGGCGCACGCTCGGGCTCGGGATGCTCCGCACGTATTCGACGGCCAATATATAGTCATTCTTTTAGCGCAATCGGCGGTTTAGGGTTTTCTCCCTATAGTGGCGGGGGGCTGTGGCAAAGGAGCAAACAAAGTATAGTCTACTGACATACATATAAGTACACAGAAACAAAGCAAACTCTATGCACTCATATTATACGCACATTGATGCGAAGTACAGCCTACGAAAGCATAGGCATAGCAAACATGTATTATGCGCCCATTGCGGCAAAGCGAAGTATACGGACTCATAA
Organism: Trypoxylus dichotomus; assembly: GCA_023509865.1. Lineage (NCBI taxonomy): Eukaryota > Metazoa > Arthropoda > Insecta > Coleoptera > Scarabaeidae > Trypoxylus > Trypoxylus dichotomus. The sequence continues at coordinate 11,765,983 of CM042082.1, forward strand.
ACGCACATTGATGTGAAGCACAGCCTACGAAAGCACAGGCATAGAAAATAAATATTATATGCCTATTGAGGCAAAGCAAAGTCTAAGGAGCATACGAAAGCATAGGCATAGCAAATAGATGTTATACGAAAGATATAAGAAAGACCTGGGTAGTCGACAGTTGAGTCGTATTGACGACAGAGATTGACCGACTATTAATCGCCACAGTGACCCTCCTAGATCTTCCAGCTCCTAAACAAAAAGTATTAATGAGTTCCTAATACAAAGAAACATATAAGTGTGCAAAGCGTATAGCAAACATTTACCGAAACCGTATCAAACATCAAATAAAATTAGAGTATAAGATCTCCAACGAAATCGAACATATTCAAGCATATTCATATACATATATACAGACTGGTGGTAACAACGAATTATTATTCTTTATATTATATAAACATACACAGAATCGCCCTTCTTTTTTACAAGTTCTTTAATATATATATTTAATAGACTAGATAGAGTTTAATTTACGAAACCTACCAACAATCAATCCAATAAACTGATTGGACGAGTAAGATAGCCAAATATAGGATTCTATAAATACATTGACAGACAAAATGTATATATATATATATATATATATACATACACTAGGGTGACAGAACAAAACAGACACCTACTAATTAAAAAAAGATTCTATTCTCGTTTTATATACAAATATTTTAAAATTTTTAAATTAGACTAATATTTTGTCCATCCATCTTTACTTGCGTGAAGTGCTGCGAGTCGTCGTGGCATAGAATCTATTAAATGATTAATGGTGTCTTCTGGAATATTTAATCACTCTTCTGTAACAGCTGCCACGAGTTCTTCCTCATTGCTGGGTTTTCGGGGTCGTTTCACCATATTTGTCTGGATTATGTGCCAAATATTCTCTATTGGATTCATGTCTGGAGATTGGCCTGGCCATGGTAAAATCCGAATCCCCTGTTCCTCTCTCCATGTGGTTGTTGTTCTTGCTTTGTGGCAGGGTGCTCCATCCTTCATAAAAGTGGCGTCTTCTTTAAATAAAATGGCGTTGTCGAATACCGGTAGTAGTCCTTCTTATAATATTTGGATATATTTTGCCGCATTTATATTTCCGTCGCAGATTACTAATTGCGATCTTCCACCATACCATATCGCGCCCCACACCATGATGTTCACACCGCCGTATTTCACCGTCTGATGCAAAAATTTGCAGTGACGCACGTCTCCATATCCACGTACGACCACTATCACTGAATTGGGTATCTGCTTTCGTTTGAAAAAATGACAGACCGCCAAAACTCTTCGGGTTTCGTTCGCATTTCGATTGCGCAAGCCATTCAGCGCCGTTTTTGAAACGCCGTAAGGAAAGGTTTTTTCTTTGCCACACCTTTAATACATCCCCACACAGTGGAGGTATCGCAGAACGGTGCGCTGACTTTTCTATGAAGTTGCCGCAAGCTCAGCTGTACTTTTTGACGGTTCTCTTAACACTTCGCGCAAAAGCACCCTTTTACTTCTCTCAGATGGTCCGGCACGACCTAGTCTCGGCTCCACTGTTGTTTTTTTCCTTGCGTTTAAATTGTGTAATCACACGGTTAACTGTGGACAACGGAATATTTAAAAATTTACTTATTTCACGTTGCGAAGCGCCGCGTTCACTTTGGCCAACGATGCGACCCCGGGTGAAGTCGCTAATATCACTCGAACATTGTAAGCGAGGCATAGTTGTAACGATACTAAACTATGACGAATTCCTAATAACAAGAGAAAGTTCTTAATTCGTTCTTAGAATTTAGCTGTTTACATATTTATACCGCTTTACCTGGTGTCTATTTTATTCTGTCACCCTAGTGTATATATATCGTTTCTTAACAGAATTTCGTTTAATATTTACCTAAGATAATCCCGTCAATGTATCCGAAACTCTAAATTATTTTGAAAACATCGGCTGGGAGACGTTTTACTTCAAATAACATTGAAGAGTTTCAATAACTATATTTGATTTGAAGAATAACGATTTTTTCTCTGGAGAGATAACTTCCACATTTGTGACTTTGACAATGTCGTTATTTAATAATAGGTCATTTCCGGGGATACACTCACTATACTCAGCTGGTTTACCTAAATGATAGGCCACAGAGTAAACACACTCTTGATGAAATTACTTAATGGAATAATTTACAAGTAAGTTCTGCCAGGCGTGCCATTCATCCGACGTATAGGAAATATGATTAATTCTCGCCGAAAATCATCTCTTTTCCACATAAATCCAACGTTTTCTAAAACTTTTCCAAATGATGAAATGCCTCCATTAAACAAATCTATTTCTTTCAATTTACATAGACGAGATGATGGTATAGTCTGTTCTAAAATAAATTGTTGTGGGCACATTTGATTACGTAGAATGCGTTTTAACATACGATTATGGTACATTTGGCAAATTACATTGCGGATAGCAGCTTCGCTTGCTCCATCACTATCCACAATTCGTTTCAATTTGTTTCGGTTATTGTTGCAGGAAGATAATGCCTGCTGCGATTTTGTTGAGCTTGATATTTTGCTCGCAATCCAAATACTCACATTTACAGCAACAGCGACGAGCTAAAATGCAACAATTTTATGCCCTTATTATCGTGTATGCAGAAATAGAATATAATCTATCTCTCTGACAGCAGTCAATGGTAACAAGGGACATTTGTTGTCGCGTTCTTGCTGAAACTACACAGTCAACAGATTGATTGGTTCTATCACCTGTTGACACAATGCACGTGGTATTTTCGTAAATATACGTCAACTATACTTCATTCACGTTAAGAATGCAGTAGGTAGCGCTGCGATCGGCGGCTGTACTACACTGCTGAAATTTAACCTATGAGAACGGTCAAATAACATCATAAATATCAAAGTTTGGTTGTCAAAGTCTTGTATAATAAATAGCAAAGTTTTTATTTTATGTGTAATACATTATGGTTATATGACCTCGTAAAATAATAATAAAATAAAAGTAACATCAATTGCAATATAAATGTATCCTTTAGTTGTTTCATTTACCGAAATAGTTGGAGCTTATTTAATTATGTTAGAAAGTAAATGAGATTACATTTGGGGTTAATTCAAGCGAACATAAATGCCATATGACAAGCTTTAAAATAACAGTATTGCCAAATATAAACTTGAATCGAAAATATAACTTCGACATGAATGGTTATATACACAGTGTTATAGCAAGTCATTTGTCATGAAGTAAATCTCTCCGTTGGTAATCTGCATCAATTTCAATGGTATGGTTGAAAGTAAGCAACTCAATATATACAAAATAAAGTCAAACAAGGAAGAATGTTGGTGATTATGAACAATACATAATGGGCTCAACGGGATTGTATCCATCGAGTGGTTTCAGAGTACACGACAACAAACAATATCCTTAAATCTTGCATAGAATTTGGTTATTGTGAATGATGAAATTAGATGAGCTGCTCCGTGAAAAACAAAACAGCACTGCAAGTATACTTATCTACTGTACGCCGGCTGCAGTAAAACTAATGTACATTTTTAATAACAGTACAGTCAATAAATAATTGAATGCATATCAATAAGTACAATAAAATACCAAATATGCTAATTAATTATAACAAACCCTTAACTGCACATATTACAAAATTCATATAGTTTTCTTCTCTTCATATCTGGAATAAATTTAATAAAAAAGATTCCTCTACTACTAGCATTTTATTTATAAAATAACAAACGAAATAAATATGTGATTGATTTATAAATCAAAGGGTAGAGTGAAAAAGGGTGAACAAATAATTTCAATTTATTATACAAATGATATTAACGGATATTTGAACCAGATTCTGATGACGGTGGTCTGACGTGGATTATGTATTTGCTGTTATGATAAATTCTTCAAGTGTGTTTTCAACAATATTATCCAGTTAATATGTCATACTTTCTTCGTCGATAACATGTTTGATACAATTAATTTGTACACATGTTCTTTTAAAATTACTACATTGTTTAAAATACCTTAACTAAATGTATGGAACGCATGAAGATATAAATGAGCAATCGGAGTACTCTAGGTGTTATACACATTTCATTAATTTATTAGGCGAAATCAGAATCTGATGTATCAGTCGATGAATCTGCATCTATAGTTATAATAAATTCTTCAACCATATCTTCAATTCAGCATCTGCCTACCGCCAATATGCTTCCCTCGAGGGTTCTTCGATGGTCTTGCAACTGCGTCCACTACTGCTTCCTCAGCTATACCGAACCAAAGCTGTAATCGTAATAGCAGAGTAGAAATTATTTTGTTTATAACACATGGGCCGAAAAGTCGCGGGCCAAACACATAGATGACGCTAGTTTTATTGCAGTCACCTTTCTCTCAGTTAGTAATAAACTTCAAAAGACAGCTGTTAAAATTTCATGATATTCTATTCATTAGTTTGTAAGTTATTGTGCTAAGAGTTACGCTACTCTGTTATTTTCAAAACAATGGATCAAAAACAATTTCGTGTTTTAATTTTGCACTGCATCTTCATGGGAAAAGATACCGTTCAAGCGAAGCAATGGCTTGAAAAGTGTTATGGGGACTCCGCTCCATCAGAAACAACAATAAAATGTTGGTTTGCTGACTTCAAACGTAGTCGTAGAGACACCGATGATGCAGAACGCAGTGGACGTCCAAATGAGGCGGTAACACCAGAAAACATAAAAAAATCCACAAAATCGTTTTGAATGATCGAAAAGTGAAGTTGCGTGAGTTAGCTGACATCGTAAAGATATCAAAAGAACGTATTGGCTTTATATTGCATGAGCAGTTGACTATGAGAAAGCTCTGCTCAAAGTGGGTGCCATGTTTGCTCATTGTTGACCAAAAACAGGAACATGTTGATGATTCTGAGCAGTGTTTGGCCATGTTTAAACGTAACAAACCGGAATTTCTGCGTCGATATGTGATAATGGATGAAACATGGAACCATCACATCACTCCGGAATCAAAACGATCGTCATCTGAGTGGACAGCATCTGGTGAACCTCGTCCAAAGCGCCCGAAAGCACGACAATCGGCTGGAAAGGTTATGGCCTCGGTATTTTGGGATGTGCGTGGTGTAATATTCATCGACTCTCTTGAGAACAGTGAATATTGTATAGCGTTATTGGAGCGTTTGAAGGCCGAAATTGCAAAGAAAGGACCGCATAAGGCAAAGAAAAAAATTTTGTTTCATCAAGACAACGCACCGTGTCACAAGTCAATCAAAACAATGGTAGTTTTGCCATTGTTTTGAATTGAACTTCGAATTGCTCCTACATCCACCGTCTTCGCCAGATTTGGCTCCCAGCGACTACTGGCTGTTCGCAGACCTCAAAAAATGGTCGCCGGTAAGAAATTTCGCACGAATGAAGAGGTTATCGCTGAGACCTATATTGAGGCAAAAGATAAATATATTGAAATGTTAGAGCGGTGCTGGAATGATTGCGTTGCTCTTGATGGAGATTACGTTGATGAATAAAGCTAATTTTGAACCAAAAAAACCTTTTTTCTTTGTTAGGCCCGGGACTTTTCAGCCCATGTGTTATAATCGACTGTATAGTACCTTGAATTATTTAAATGATGAAATAAAAGGGCTCTGAAAAGAACTATTTTTGCCGCAACGTGTTTCTAGATAAAAAATACAATAAAAAACTGCAGGAAATAACGACACGAAAAAAGTAAATTTGACAACTGACAGAAGTTTCATATAAAGAAATTAAATTAAAATTTCTCCTGTGTAAATACGCCTCACCCATTAGCCAATGGCAAATGCGTATTTTAAGGCCTATCTATTCCAAGTCTGCATTCTTAACGTGAATGGAGTATAGTTCTAAAAGGAACATGTGGGAATGTAAAGCAGTTAAAAAATTCGACGAAAACTAGACAAACTAACGTAAACGAAGGAACAACGGAAGTGTTTAATACTCCATACTGTATTTTTTAATTCGGAGGAGCAAAATGAAAACATGTATTTACATTTGGAATTTTTTAAAGCTACCTTTTGGCGTCAGTTTTAAAAGTAGGTAGGATTTTATATAAGTTGTTGTACGTAACCAATTAACTAACTTGTATATTAATTAATTAATTTAATTAAATAAAATTAATTACAGTGGAACTCCCCTAACTCGAAAATTTCTCTAACTCGAATATTTTTTATCCCGTGCGTTATCTATTAAATTTATATGCATATGACTGTCCTTAACTCGAATTTCTCTAACTAGAATTTATCCCTAACTCGAAAAAAATTTAACAAAATTTAAGTCGTAGAATCTCTGTAACTCGAAATTTTCACTAAAGGTACGTGATACGCCATCTGTTAGCGAATATTACGTAATATCTATCGAAGGAATTCTGGGAAGTACCAATGACAACGGGTTTTATCATTCTAATTCATCTGCGTGTTGCGCTATATATTCAGTCGTATTCGTTAGTGTTTGTCATCAACATGCCCCAGCAACGAAAACTTTAAAAAGTTTAATAGTGCAACAGAAATTAGAAATATAAAAAAAAGTGGACAATGGAATAAAAAAGAAGGTAATAGCTGCGGAACATGACATACCAGTGAGTACATTGTCAACTATAATTAAAACAAGGAACATATTCGAAGTTTCGCGAGTAAACTTACAAAACCTGCCAATTTCAAGCAAAACCGAGTTTCAAACAAAAATGTAAACAGTGCGGTGTTTAAGTGGTTTGTGTCTACCAGAGAAAAAAACATTCCGGTGTCGGGGACACTTCTACAGGAGAAAGCACTGGAATACAGTCAACATTTAGGAACAACAAATTTTAAGGCCAGCACCACAAAAAAGGTAAAATTTACGTTATTGTATTAGACATACGTATACACATACGAAATTTATATTTTATTTTTTAAATTTAGACATGACATATCGCATAAGAATATCTGTGGTGAAAGTGCCACAGTGGATGATTGTCAGGTTAGTGATTGGATTCGAAATGTATTGCCGGGGATTTTGGGGCGGTATAGCGAAGATGATACTTTCAATGCTGACGAGACAGGGTTATTTTTCAAATGTCTACCTAAGAAAGCTTTAGCCATTAGAGACGACAAATGCTATCGTGGAAAACTTAGTAAAGATCGGGTCACATGCCTTCTAGCAACGAATATGAGTGGCACTGAAAAACTAAAACCTCTCATAATTGGCAGAAGTGCAAAGCCACGATGTTTTAAAGGGGTAAAATGGTTTCCTGCAGATTACGAGAACAACGTAAAGGCATGGATGACCTCTGACATTTTTGAAAAATGGTTGGTTAAATTGGACAAGCAATTTTCACACCAGAATCGAAAAATAATAATGTTTATAGACAACTGCCCTGCTCATCCTGCAATACAACAGAAGCTGAAGGCCATCAAATTGCAATATTTGCCACCAAACGGAACTTCCAAACTGCAACCTTTAGATCAAGGCATCATTAAAAGTTTCAAAGATTATTACAAAGGAAGAATACTTAAAAAAATTTTATATGCATTAGAGAATAACGGTTCTCCTAGCATATGACTTCTCGACTGTGTGAGAGAGGTTGCCATGACATAGCATTTGGATGTTAAACAAAAAACCATTCAAAACTGTTTTAAAAGCTGGTTTTGGTAACGAAGACGAAATTCCCCTTGCTCAACTAAGAGAACGACTGCAAAATTCAGAAGATAAAGAATTTCCTGTTGAAGTAAGGCAAGATTTTGAAAACTATGTCGAGTTGCTAAATGTCGAGAATGTATTTCTTGACACTTATCTTAAAATTGATAGTAACCTCTTAACTAGTAACTATCCGACAGACTAAGACATTCTAAGAAGTGTATCAAGCATTACAGATGAAGAAACCTCCGAAGAAAGCGATGAAGAAATTTGTAAAACAAGTTTTACAAGCATTCGAGACACTAAAGAATTATTTTATGTCTCATGAACAAACATCCGATAAGACATATATGTTCATTAATAAAATTCAAAAATCGTATGAACACATTCGAGCGGCCAATGTTCGGCAACAGTTGATAACGGTTTTCTTTAAAAAAAACAATTTAATTATGCAATTGTTTTATGTTCCCATGTACAAGTACACATTTAATACCTATGTATATAGGACAATTTTTGTTTACTTTCATACATATACATATAGTACATATATATATCCTAATGCATGTAGTTTGTATTTTCAGTTTGTTTTTAAATCATTTTTTTATTTATTTTATGTAATATTGTTATTACATATTATACTTTATAAATATATACATATAATGAAAAGTAAATTGTGAATTTTCTGTAAGTCAAATTTTCTCTAACTCGAATTTTATTTGGGGATTTAGGTGGTTCGAGTTAGGGGAGTTCCACTGTAATTAATTGATAACTACAACACCAATTTAGGAAGAAAAATTAAATACAAACGTACTCAGAAAAATACATGATCTAAATGTCAATCAGTTGTTGTAACAGTATGGCGGCCAGCAATATATCAAATATCGCTAGTGTAATATTTGCTGAAAACTGACCAACAGCTACCCTACTTTCCGACGCTTCAATTTAAAAGCACTCCTCCGAATTAAAAAATAGAGTATACCAGCCGTCAACATTTAAAACGACCGGACTAATGACAACCGACCACATCGTGTTTCATTAAATATCTTTCCAAATAGCCAATAACAGGAAAGTAAATTAATATAATTTATGTAAATACGTAACGTAAATTAAGTAAATAACTATTTCTTTTATATATTTAACTTTAATAGAACGAGCGTTTCTATTAAAAAATAGTGTACACTTTTACAGGTATAGCAGTAAACTTCACTCACAGTCGGTAACACGGTTGACAATGGGAGCCCACGTGCTCCCGAAACGCTGCGTTCCGCATAATTAATTAATTTGTGTGAGTGGAGTTTACTGCTATACCTGTGAATTGTACATCCACACAGTCCTTGCAATCGTCATTTGTGCACTTTTAATTTGTTTGTGTAGTCCCATTGCATATTTATGACGTCATTTGATTATATGACGTGCATTGGAATTTATCGTGAGTCTACTATAAGTAATTACATTAATTATTTTAAATATTGATAGTAACCGATCTGTAGGCTACTGCGAAAGCACTCCTTTCTGCAGCCTTAATAATATTACGTATACAAGGATATTATGTTATAGGCTAGTATGTGGTTTAAAATTATAAAACGTAAATGTAAATAAATGTCATCAATTAAAATCAAATAATTACTATTTATAATTATTTCAATAACTTTAAAGGTAAACACATACGAGATATTGGAAATTTTACACGAACTTAACCCAAAATTATAGGTAAAATTTAAAACCGCAATAGCACTGCGGATATTCCATTGACAGTATACAAATTTCTCGTGACTTCCATTATATATAACCGAAAACCGTAGACATCAAAATATAGTAGCTAAGTTATACTTACTTAATATAATAATTCTTGATAAAATTCTCTAAATTACTCGTATTATTTTGAGTAAAAGTAATAAAATATGTAATACTCACACTCAAACAAAATAAACTACATATTTGATGACACAACCTTTGAAGTATTCTCTCGATACAAATTCCACGCTTAACCATCGCACTAAATAATGTTTATGTGCACGCGAATGTTTATTAATGGACTATTATATGGAAATACCAATACAAAAACAACTCCCAACAACGACGTCTCAACTAACGTTTTGCATTAATATCCTAAACGATTTATTGCAGTCAATTTTGGTATGTGCGGCAGCTGTAGAGTTGATATTTTTGTTTTTTTTTAATTAGCTCAGAGTAGCCTTTAAAATTATAACTACGTCTTACAAGGAAAGATTCACGGGTGTCAAATTCAGATCTTCATGAAGCTTTGTAGGTAAGTAGAGTATGTTGAGACTTGAATATAAAGATGTTTTGTCTGTACTTGATTGAGTTCTTGAACGGAAATAGATAGAGCAAAGGTCTTTCAGAGCACGTCAATGTGGTATATACAGGATGTTGCATTTAAACGCTACCCTCTTATGCTAGAGCTGATTATGGTAATGAGAAAAAGCAATTAATGCAAGTTGTTCACCTTAACATCCTTTTTTGATTTTAAGGCACTAAAGCAAGAACTTATATCTTATGCTACGCACGTACTATATATACATATATCAGAAAAGGGAAACAGTTACTCTATTTAATTCCACAACTTAGGCAGTTCAATTTACTTCGCATTACTTAAAGGACGATTGCAAGGACTGTGTGGATGTACAATTCACAGGTATAGCAGTATACTCCACTCACACAAATTAATTAATTATGCGGAACGCAGCGTTTCGACAGCACGTGGGCTCCCATGTCAACCGTGTTACCGACTGAAAGTAAAAACTGTATCACACATGCAAATTATTTTCTACGCAGGCTCTAAAATTTCTAACCATATGACTATTTACAATCTACTAGGTGGCCTCATGCCTTTTACGGGGAAGGATGGACCGAAAGCGAACCGTATCATTTAACAGGGTCTATGGTAATAAATCCATCAAATTCGAGTGTGCAATTGGGGGTGGTTCTCTATTCAATAAGTTTCCGTTCTTTTTCATATATACCGTTTCGTACGCGTCTAATTCTCTATACGAGTTCACGTTTTTAAGTAGTGTCGAGATTTTTTAAATCAATCTTATGACCGGATTTTACCATATGCTCTGCTACGCTTGATAGTTCAGGTTTGTCGAAACGATAGAGTCTAATATGTTCTTTGAACCTCGTTTCGATAGTAGAATAGTTTGTCCAATATAAACTTTCTCACAATCATTGCATGCGATTTGGTATATTCCAGACTTTTATCATCTCCGGCTTATCTTTGGGATTCCCTAAGAGATTCTTTAAGTTGTTTTACACGTTCATGTTTAGTTGTCGGAAAATTTTACTTAACCCTTTTACTGTTGGGTGAAAAGGAAGAGTTATAAATTTCTTATTACCGGTGTTTGTTGATGTCGTGGAATTTTTGATGTGTTGTTTGTATTGGACCTTCCTTAAAATACGGTCGACATCCATAGAAGAGAAACCATTGTACCTCGCTACATCTTTGATACTTTAATTCTTTGTCATACCTGCTCTTGTTTAGCGGAAATTTGACGAGTCTATTGACCAAAAAACTAATCGCGGACATTTTTTGTTGTTCGCAATGGTGCGAATCAAACGTGATGAATCTGTTGGAATTAGTTTCTTTTCTGTAGATGTCTATTTCTAATTTATTATTATTGGTTTCTCTTCTATGGATGTCGACCGTATTTTAAGGAAAGTCCAATACAAACAACACATCAGAAATTCCACGACTTTGACATCAACAAACACCGGTAACAAGAAATTTATAACTCTTCCTTTTCACCCAACAGTAAAAGGGTTAAGTAAAATTTTCCGACAACTAAACATGAACGTGTCTTTTGTGTCAAAAAACAACTTAAAGAATCTCTTAGGGAATCCCAAAGATAAACCGGAGATGACAAAAAAGTCTGGAATATGTCGATTATGTGAACGATATCAGCCAAGCACTGTTCACATTAGTGAAAGTTTACATCAGCGGGCCTTATTTTATTTATAAAGAAATTGCATAAAAGAAAATATGTATGTTTATTAAAAATATAAAATAATTAATAACATAATACATATAATATTAAAAAATTATTATTATTATTACAGTTTTATTGCCATACCTGATGGACAAAGTGCTTCTGAAACAATTCCAGTAATATATCTTTGGTCATCCAAGCAGATTTTGAACAGTTATAATCAACGGGACCCTTAAAATTTCTAAGTGAACGTGGACTTTTTGCTTTTCCTATTTACTAGTGGCCTTATTTTGTGTGTACCACTAGCATTAGTGCACGCCAGAAAAGTTATGCATTGTCCTTACGCCTTTCTACCCTGAGCAGGCTTTTCATGTGACGCCACATAGGTTTCCGTAGGTAATAATTTCCAATAAAGACTGGTTTTATCTGCATTGTATATTTGCTCCTCATTTAAATGTAACTCTTTGATTTTATTCATTAACTTTTCCTTAAAGGGTTGCACTAGCTGTGATGGTGCTGATAATTTTTCACCAGCTATCGACAGCAATCGAATTCCATACCTCCTTTCAAATCCTTTTAGCCGGCCGATTTTCCATTTTAGGTGCTTGGGTATTCTTTAAAGTTCTGCGATTTCCCGGGCGTCCGTATGTATATGACACACGTTGTAAAATTTGTGACTTGAATCGCTTAACTTTACAGATTCTGACTTTAGATATTCCACAATGTTTTGCCAATTGAGCAACCCTCGCACCTTTTTCAATCAAGTCGACGATTTTCACTTTGTCGCTTAATTTTGAAAATATTCTTTTACTGGACGTGGATGCCAGGTCTGTTCTGGGGTGATTTTCACTGCACACTACTTTATTTCACGAGAGACAAGAGAGCCAACGTTTACAGGAATCCCATTCATAAATCGGGGAACAACCAGTGCCGGTGCTGAAAACGTTTACGTAAACATTCTTTTGATCGAATTGTACGTGATCCAAACTCGTTTACATTACCGTGCGTTGCATTTGATCTTATAGTAACAGTTTTCTGCTTACATGGCCGCGACGTTTCCACTACCGGGTACTTACATGAGCGAGCGGTTACTGTATTTACAAATCACATCCTATTATTTGAAAACTCATGGTTAAGGTATTATTGTCTTTTAATACCAATTTAGGGATATACATCTTTTAATATTGGCGGTATTTGTTCGATTCTAGATATTTTAATGATATACCACAAAATTGGTGTTTTGTTATAGAAAAACAAATATAATAGCGATAACGTTGTGGTTTATAGCATAGATTTACAGCATTTATATACCTTGCAGGCGAATTAGAAGCAAGCAGAAATCATATATAAGGGCGGTGTTACATTTGATGCTACGCACTCACTACACACACATAACACATGGGCTGAAAAGTCCCGGGCCTAACAAAGAAAACACGGTTTTTTTGGTTCAAAATTAGCTTTATTCATCAAGGTAATCTCCATCAAGAGCAACGCAATGATTCCAGCGCCGCTCTAACATTTCAATACCACTTTTGTAGAACGATTTATCTTTTGCCTCAAAATAGGCCTCAGTTTCAGCGATAACCTTTTCATGCATGTGAAATTTCTTACCAGCGAGCATTTTTTTGAGGTCTGCGAACAGCCAGTAGTCGCTGGGAGCCAAATCTGGCGAATACGGTGGATGTGGGAGCAATTCGAAGTTCAATTCATCTAGTTTTGCCATTGTTTTGATTGACTTGTGACACGGTGCGTTGTCTTGATGAAACTAAATTTTTTTCTTTGCCATATGCGGTGGTTTCTTTGCAATTTCGGCCTTCAAACGCTCCAATAACGCTATATAATATTCACTGTTGATGGTATTTCCTTTCTCAAGATAGTCGATGAATATTACACCACGCACATCCCAAAATATCGAGGCCATAACCTTTCCAGCCGATTGTTGTGCTTTCGGGCGCTTTGGACGAGGTTCACCAGTTGTTGTCCACTCAGATGACGATCGTTTTGATTCCGGAGTGAAGTGATGGATCCATGTTTCATCCATTGTCACATATCGACGCAAAAATTCCGGTTTGTTACGTTTAAACATGGCCAAACACTGCTCAGAATCATCAACACGTTCTTGTTTTTGGTCAACAGTGAGCAAACGCGGCACCCACTTTGAACAGAGCTTTCTCATAGTCAAATGCTCATGTAATATAAAGCCAATACGTTCTTTTGATATCTTTACGATGTTAGCTAACTCACGCAACTTCACTTTTCCATCATTCAAAACGATTTTGTGGATTTTTTTGATGTTTTTTGGTGTTACCGCCTCATTGGGACGTCCACTGCGTTCTGCATCATCGGTGTCTCTACGACCACGTTTGAAGTCAGCAAACCAACGTTTTATTGTTGTTTCTGATGAAGCGGAGTTCCCATAACACTTTTCAAACCATTGCTTCGCTTGAACGGTATTTTTTTCCCATCAAGAAGCAGTGTAAAATTAAAACACGAAATTGTTTTTGATCCATTGTTTTGAAAATAGCAAGAGTAGCGTGACCCTTAGCACAATAACTTACAAACTAATGAATAGAATATCATGAAATTTTAACAGCTGTCTTTTAAAGGTTAGTACTAACTGAGAGAAAGGTGACTGCAATAAAACTAGCGTCATCTATGTGTTAGGCCCGGAACTTTTCAGCCCATGTGTTATATCAGATAGAGTGACCAGTTACTCTGTATAATTCCATTTCATACAGTTTAGATAGCTCAATTTGATTCCGTTTGCCAATTTTTAATTGACATTATCGACTTGATGCAGTCCAGAGAAAGTTACATCTAAAAGAAAACGATATGTCTGCATACGGACGAACCTTGAATGCGGTTTTGACACCAAAGTAGGGTACCATCAAAGAGCGATCGCGGAAGTCCACACCAATATAATTCATGGTGTTCACATAAATAACACGAAGAATAATAATAATCAAAGCATTTATTTCAAATAGTCACATACGAGGGCAACCTGAAATGTTTCCGGAATCGACAAGAAAAACATGGTATTGGTGTGGCTCTTTATTTTTACTTTTCGATGTAGTCTCCTCGACGAAATAGCCATTGGGAAAATAGGATGTTTTGAGGTCTGCAAAATAGCCATCTCGTAGCGGCGATGTGATTTCTTCAGGTTTGGGGATAGGAAAAAATCGCTGGGGACTAAGTCCAGTGAATATGGAGGATGGGGGACCAATTCATAGCTGAACTCATTCATTTTGGACACGACAATGCGAGATGAATGAGCCGATGCATTGTCGTGGTGGAAAAGCACTCTTTTTCGCTGGATATGAGGCCGTTTCTACTTCAAATAAGTTGCCCCGAAATCGTCCTTCCCTTCTACAGACAGTCGATGAGGATCACACCTTGGAAATCCCAAAAATGATTGCCATGACCTCTCCGGCTGATGGAACGGTTTTGCTTTCTTCGGAGCCGATTCGCCTGGAAAAGTCCACTGCTTCGACTTTACCTTGGTCTCCGATATATAGTGGTGGAACCAAGTCTGATCCATGGCTACGAAACGCAGAAAGATCCGAAACGGTCACCGGATTTCGTTTTTGTTTCGGAGTGAGCAAACGCAGTACCCATCGCCCCGAAAGCTTTTTAATACTCAAAATTTCGTATAGAATATGGACAACGCGTTCTTGCGCTATGCCTGTTGTCTCTACTATTTCTTTCAACTTCAATCGGCGCTCAGCAACCAGCACATCATGAATCTTGTCGACCATTTCATCGTTGGTAGCGGTTTTTGGGTGTCCACAGCGTGGTTCGTCACTTGTGGTTGTGCCGCCACGTTTGAACATGCACACTCAGAAGCTGATTGTCGCAAATGATAGGCTGCATCCGCCATGAACCTCTAGGAAAATATTTCGAATTTCCGTAGCTGTTTTCCCAGCCATCCAAAAGTGTTTTATTACTGCGCCAAATTCGATTTTATCAATTTTTGCAAAACCGCCTGACTTGTTACACAAAACACACTCTTAAACAACAAGTATTGACAGTAGACGTCTGAAATTTTAACACTTGCCATAAAATAGGTTGTGTCTGCCGACCAATGAATATACTTCTACCTTCGTGCGCCATATCTTGCCGATTCCGGAAACATTTCCAGTCACCCTCGTAGCAAATCAAACAAGTACATACTTGAGTATATATTGTCCTCCAATACTGCGCAAGCGAATATAAAATATATGTATAGATAGAAAAAGGTAAACAAATGACAAACAAACTAACATAACAAATTAAAGGAGTAACCAACTAAATAGATTAAAAAACTAAAAGAGTATGTGCACACTAACGTAGAACATAAGTAAAAGTTATTATTTTTTTTAGAAGAAAAGCATCCATCATATCTGGTAGAAATACTCCCATATTTTTTTGAATTTCGGATTTGATCTTTGAATGAATTGAAAATGAACATACTTGTAACTGTTAACGTTGGATTTTGCCGTGTTAGTATACACGTGGTGTACCGCTATGAATATGTATTGGGACACCAAGGTAAGTACTTTCTCCATTTCTGAATGGATTCGATATGTTGCGTTATTTTTTAGGTTACAAACCACTCGCATGGGTTTCCATTTTCTAAAAGACGAATACCTGAGTGGCCTCGACTTTCAGTGCTAAAAAAAGCGCAACATAGGAGGGGAGGTCCAGAAGTTCGTGGAATGAAAGGGTTTTAAATAAAATAAAACAATAAATCTATTTTTCCTTTTCAATATAATCACCCTTAAGTACAATACATTTATTAGATCTCTGAATTAATTTTTCTAAACCATCATAAAAATATTTTTTATCTTTCGCCTCAAAATGGGCCGAAATTGCCTCCTTTATCTCATTGTCGTCGGAAAACTTTCTTCCACGTAAGTCCTTTTTTAAATTGGGAAACAAATAAAAATCACTAGGTGCCAGGTCTGGACTGTAGGGTGGATGGACTATTGATTGAAAGCCATGCTTGTGCGGAGCAGCCATTGCAACTTTGCTCTTGTGAACCGGCGCATTGTCTTGCAAGAGCAACACACCCTTGGTCCATTTTCCTCGACGTTTTTCCTTGATGGCCTCTTTTAACTTTTCAAATATCGCTGCGTAATATTCTCCGGATATGCTCCGACCTTTTTCTTTGTAATCAATCAATAATATTCCCTCACATTCCCAAAACACAGTAGCCATCAACTTTCCAGCCGATTCTGTCACTTTGAATTTCTTTGGCGGTAGTGTCCCCTTTTTATGCCATTGCATGGACTCCTGTTTGGACTCAGGCCCAAAGTGATGAACCCATGTTTCATCTCCGGTAACAATCCGCTCCAAAATCTGGGCAGGTTTGTCTCCACACAGCCCCAAAATTGTTTGGACGTACATACGCGCTGCTGTTTCTGCAGCGGCGTGAGCATTCTCGGTACCCATCTTGCACTGACTTTTGTCATACCCAGGTGGTCATGTAGGATATGCAAAGTGGTGGTATCTGATATTCCAACTAATGCAGATAATTGTTCTTTTCTTCGAACGGACATCTTGCAGTACAAATTTTTGCACATTTTCTCGACTCCCGACCATGTTTAAAAAGACCATGCCACTTATAAATCATTGATTTACTAGGGCACTGTTCCCCATAAACGGTTTCCATTTCATTCAATATGTTTTGAGCGTTCTTTCCTTGCTTTGTAAGGAACTTTATCACAGCACGGTGTTCAATTTCCTCCATAGTTTCAGTTTTCTTCCGGATTGACTTGTTTAGCAGGCAACTGTTCGTAAACGACTGACGCTATAGGGCTGCAACTTAACTTATATACTAATGATGAGTCGCCAATCAAAATGACACCTAGCGAGCGCCCCTATCTCCACTCCATCCCCTCCATTCCACGAACTTCTGGACCTCCCCACGTAAGTTAAGAGAGAATGGAAGTCCAAGAGGTTGCTTTCACTACTTACTGTGTGGCTACTTGCGTTAAGCGCCCCTAATTGCATTTATTGCGGAGGATAGTTTCCTTGAGAGTTAGATGTGGTTAAACCAGGCCCTACAAAAGGCTAAGGAACTTGGTATGAGAGGTGTTTATTAAAAATGCCTTTGATTATATTCACCTTTATTTAGTTTTTGCTATTCCAATATCACTGGCGCATCTTTTCTAGTGCTAATATTTCTCTGTAACTGAAATTTCCTTCTGTCGGAAACTTTTTCTGTAAATGAGAGAACAGGAACGGGTGTGGACCAACTATCGACCTTGGTGTCATTGCGAAATTGCTCCTCCGTACGTCGGAAGTTACACTGTTTCAATCAGTCGCATATATTCTTCCAGATAATTATGATTTTAACACTTCATAATAACGCATTGCATGACATTAATACTAGCTGAAAGATCAAGTGATTTTGTTAAGATCTGTCTACATATCCACTCTTGCCACAGGCGCTGCTGATGTAATTTGTGGATATCTAAGATTTCCTTGTACGGAGGTGTCGTTTTTAGGTAAAAAATTTTGTAAATGGTATTACACGTAACCTGGACACAATTCTATTGCTCTATAACAACTTAAAATTTATCTATCTAAAACTCATTCACTCTTAGAGGCTTCTGTTTACCCTTCGGTCTAACAATAATTTTACGATGTCCTCGTCATTACCAGCAAGATCAAGCGGTGTGTGGCTCTCTTTGTTTTGCATATTAGCATCTGCTCCGTTCTCTAATAACAAGCCAATGGTGTCCAGTGTGGCTTTACTAGCAATTTTGTGAAGAGTTGTTCTGTCATTGGCATTTTGATGATTCACGCAGGAACTCCCTTCCAGCAATACCCGAATAATATCCTCTTGTTGTGTGTGTATTGCAACATGAAGAGGTGTAGAACCATGGTTATCTTGAAGATTAGCATCCGCTCCATGTTCTAGTAATAACCTGATGATACCTACGTACTGTCTGCAAACGGCATGGTAGACGGCCGCTTTTGCATCTCCATCGTTAACCTCAATATTAGCGCATACTTCCAGTAACAGTCTAACTATACTCTCGCTATCCTCTGGAGTATTAGTATATGATCTTTTTTCTAACAATTCAATTTCATCCAGTCGCATTCCACGTACAGCGAGATGAAGAGCTGTTTCACCATCTCTACTTCGAAGATTTACGCTCGCCTTTTTATCCAAAAGTTCCTTGACGGCGCTAGCATGTCTCATGTGTGCCGCCACGTGAAGGGGTGAACAACCACGCTCATTTTGAACGTTAACATCTGCGCCGTTTTCTAATAATAATTTTACGGTGTTTAAACGCCGTCCGTATAAGGCAAAGTAAAGACTGGTTTCGCCACAGACATTTGCAAGATTCACGTTGGCCCCCTTTTCCAATAGTAGTTTAACGATATTCTCACTTTCAACGTGTGCGAGAACGTGAAGAGGCGGTCTACCTCTTTTACTTTGGAAGAAGTGCGCGCCTACTAGCTTCTCTAGTAGTAATCTAATGATATTCACCCGCATTTCGTACAATTTCCTGTCAGAAGCCATGTCATCATCTGTATACTGAACACGTACAAATGTTATATTTAAGCATTTTGCAAGTACAGCCTCATTTTGTTGACGTGCTATTCGTGCCTTTGCTTGAAGTGACGCATAAGCAACGTCGTTGAGAATATCCGCATCTGCTCTATTGTCCAATAACAGTTTGATCATGTCCAGACGATTTCCATGCACAACTCTGTGAAGAGCTGCTTCGCCGTATCTGTTTTGAAGGTTTGCGTTGACTCCTCTCTCCAACATTAACTTAACGATGCGTTCATCCCCAACCTCGGCAGCCACGTGGAAATGTGTTTGACCATGTTCGTTGCGAACGCTAACGTCTGCTCCGTTCTCTAACAATAGCTTGATGCTGTCTAATCGTCGTTTGTATATAGCTGAAAGAAGAGCTGTTTCACCATTCATATTCTTAAGATTTACGTTAGCTCCTTTTGCCAATAGTAACTTAAAAATATCCTCGTTCATGTCGTCTATTGCTTGATGGAAAGGTGCGCAGCCAGACGTATCATGAATATTAGAATCTGCACCATTCTCCAATAATAGCTTCACGGTCTCTGGCAGGTTTTGTCGTACAGCAATGTGCAGAGCTGTTTTGCCGTTCAAATTTTGAATGTTTACGTCAACGCCGTTGTTTAGAAATAACTGAACTATGCCCTTATCTCGATTATATATACATTCATGGAAGGGTATATAACCGCGCTCATCTCTAAGTTGCGGATCTGCTCCGCGTTGAAGTAACTGCTTAACGTTGTTTACTCGTTTTCCCCATATCGCAGCGAAGAGAATACGTTGAAGATTCACATTTCTGCTTTTCTCCAGCAATAGATTAAGTATGGTAGTATTTCCCAGTCTTGCAGCGATGATGAGGGCCGTTGCTTCGCTTAAAGCGGAAATATTCACATCTGCTCCTCTTTCTAACAATAGCTTAGTGGTAGCTATGTCTCGATCTCTAGATTGGTTATTTA
This sequence comes from Trypoxylus dichotomus, assembly GCA_023509865.1. Classification (NCBI taxonomy): domain Eukaryota; kingdom Metazoa; phylum Arthropoda; class Insecta; order Coleoptera; family Scarabaeidae; genus Trypoxylus; species Trypoxylus dichotomus. Next base: position 11,786,070 of record CM042082.1, read on the forward strand.
TTCTCCCTTCATTCATCTCAGTATCATCAGCGTATAAAGAATATCGCATTACATTGTAGTGGAGAGGTGTGTAACCATTTCTATCCCTTACATTTACATTAGAACCTGACTCAATAAGACGTTGCGCCACTTTGTCGCTGCCATAAATACAAGCAATATGAAGCGATGTTAAGCGTCCTGATGCGTTAACTTCGTCACTAGATGGTATTCTAGTGTCTGGTGTCAGTTGCATGCACGCGTTATATAGTCTGCAAAATGTTCTGTTTTTATGATGCTGCAAAAACAACAGATTACTAACACTGTTGAAAGATATACGCCATACAACTCTGGAAAGAAGTTTGGCGAAAAGTTCTATTGGGAATATTCTAGAATAATATTTGGATTCTAAAACTTTCGACTTCTCCCTCTCCAAGTAAACTTCCACAGGTAAGGCATGCTTAAAAAATATGCCGGCAACAAGGATCTGATAGTTTACGTAATCAGTCCATTCCCATTCCATTATAAAATCGCGTATATTCATATCGAAGCCGTAGCGTTGCATACACTCTACTGTAATATGTAAGATTTCGGAAGAACGGTTAGATTGCCTCAAGTCCTTCATATCCCTACAGCAAATTGTCGCTATATGAAGGGCGTTCCTGCCGAGTTTGTCGACATCTTCAAAAGCGTGTGGTGTTTCTTCGCATGCCTTTTTTATTATCGATATGTCTTTGAGTAAAATTGCATTTTGTACATGTAGATCTTCGCAAAGGATATTCAACATGTACAGTTTCCTTTCATCTATTAACTGTATATAAATTTTCCGAGCAGAATTTCCAAATATGCGCGTTTGCATTGCTTTAACTAACCATTGGGCAACCAAAAATTCGACGAAAGTGAAGTGATTAAATACAGGATAGCCTGTCTCGGAAGATGTTACAATACCGAATTTGATACAGTCAAATGACGCCATATCACATTCCCATTTCAGCTCTTCTTCAATATTCTCTTTACCAAACATTACTACTAACGCTAGTTTCTCAAATAGCAACAACATTTCTTTCGCCGCAGATTCATAGGAGATTGTCATAATTCTTTTCAAGCGACGCTCAATCTTCATACGGATTACCTTTTCGTACAGTTCAAATCTTGTAATATTTGCTAGCGATTCTCCATTCTCAGAAACTGTTTGTAAGAAATTCAAGTACAATGGATTTGTTGCTAATTCTCGTGGAACCTTTTCCAGTGCATTTGCAGTTAGTTTCCATCTCAATGGATACTCCTTATTGTCACGAATATTTAGTGGATCCAATTTTATCACGTGAGCGTTGAATGCATTCACTAACAAACCGTAATCCTTTAGTCTTGAAGCTACGATTATTTGTATTCCAGTATCGACGAAGAATTTTATAGATTCTAATACTTGTCTTTCGTAAAATGGTACTACCTCATCAAACGAGTCTAATACTAGGATAATCTTCTTCTTCTCACGTAACATACGTAGAAAGTTATTATACTTCTTATGTTTATCAATTTCTTTGAGGACGCGCTCTATAGGATTCGTAAGTAAATTTTTCCTTCGATTCAAAAAATATGTCAAATTAAAAAACAAAACATAGCTTTCGATACCATAAATGCTACACAAAAATTTAAGTAAACTTGACTTTCCTGTACCAGGCTCACCCGTTACAACAGTTACCGCATATTCTCTAATTTCGTCGAAGAATTCGCTCTCGAAGAACCTTCTTCCGTCATACAAAATGTAGGAACTTAAATTACTACAATGCTGGTATCTTCTGATTTCTAGCTTTCCATTTCTAACGTTAATATCGAATACGGCACACCTAATGGTAGATAATCTATTCCAACAGTATTGACGCTCGTCTGCATTAATTTCAATGAAATAGTTTTTTTCTTCCGCGAAATATTGCTTAGCATCTCTTATATCACTTATTTTTGCTAATTTTATACTTGGGTCGATATTGTCTAGGTCTCCTGATAACAAAAAGATCGCTTTGCTCTTTAATTTAAAATAGTCATCAGAAATTGTTGGCCGTCTTAGGTATCTACGTATATAATTAATTTCAGTAGGAGGGGTTGCTTCTCCGATTACAGGTATTGGTACGTTTCTCTTAGAAACGTATACCGGCTCTTCAAATTGATCGATGAAGTGCCTGCTTAGTTTCTCTTTATCACCTTCTACCAGTTCTAACTGCTGGTCAATCCGACGTAAACGATAGACAACATAATTTTGGTATAAAGTATTCTCTTTGACCGCCCTAGTCCACTGCTCAATTTCATTTGGTCGACATTCTATCGTAATATTATCACCAATCACAAGCGGTTCGGTAAAATTTACGTTTTCTAAACTTCTCTCATCTTCGATGAGAAATGCCATGTAGTTTCCATCACTCAAGCAGTCCTCTTTCAAGTAAACGGTCCGTTTTTTCATTAATCCAATTATATCTGAAGAAGAAAACGCTCCCAAAAATTCTGGATCGCTGCGAAGTAAATCTTTCAGCGTAGTCTCTTTGCGTCCTTGCAATGATACCGTTGTACTTTCAAGCATCCTATCCCGTAATACAGTATTGCTAATGTGGCTTAAATGAGTAAATATTTTCAACTTTAACTTAGCAAGTTCAGCGTACTGCTTTTCCACATTGCCAATAACGACGAAGCTTCTACCGAGATGAGTAAGATTTTCAAAATGATTCAGCTTAGTATTTGTTTTTAAAATCAGTGTTAAATCCCCAAGTTTCCACAATTCTAACATAAGGGATTTGAGGGTATTTGGTGGTGAAATCCAATATCTCAGCGCTTTAGTTCTTGAATAATTCACGAATTTATTTACTATATCTCTACTCAAGCCTTTATACTCAGCGACTATTTTATTCCAATCAATATCGAGGTTTAATACGGAATTTATTCTTTGTATCATGCAGCTATACAGGCAGCCCTCAATATCAGCGTCATCAACTGTATTAGCGATGGTAATATCATGATCTAGCATAATGTCGTTCCAGATAGCAACCCGATCATCAGCAACGAGATCAATCAACTGCGTTAGGGGCGGTACGAAGTGGGAGAGACGAATTTTTTGCAACTCTACTTCAAATACCTGCTTGTGTAAACCTTGTTTATGTAAAAAGGTGTTATTAAAATAGTCTTTGACATAATTAATGATGTCGTTTGCGTTGTCAATGCCACAACTATCCTGGATGTCTTTATTAATTTTGTAGCAATTTGATTCTTCCAAATATAGGTAACATCCGTCAAGGAAATTTTGATAACTTGAAGTGACCAAATCCTGACACTGAAATTTACAGCATCTTTCGCCGAATGGAAGGAGCATTTTCGTTATATGATCCATGTCCGAGTGACTTCGCAAATTGAATTGAAACGTGCATTCACTTCGAAAGAAAGCAGGCGTTTGTATGGGTTTGTTGGAGAAAATACAGAAACGTATATTATCGTTTGGAATGCCTTGACGACACGCTAACTCCCCGTCATCCATAATCTCATTAAAGCTGTTAACATACTCGGATAAATCGTATTCTGTACGTTTTCCTTTGATAATGTCGCTTACGTTTAGTTTCTTGGTTTCTTTGTGCTTCACTTGTATCAATGATAGGAACCACGCATTTCCTTCTTTCAACTGTATCTTAGCCACAATATCATCGAATTTACGAGCGCATTTTGCACTGGAGTAAATGATGTAGTCTCTTACGGATTTATTAACAGTTAGTAGACCAGCAAGGTACGCCGTAATGGCATATTGATATATCATGCCAATTTCTGACTGGGACCCTCTTGTGCGTTCCATTGTGGGTAGGTTGTTGTCAGTTTGCTTCTGTAAGGCAAAATGTAGCTGTGTATTTGTCACGTATACCCCAAGGAAGAAATTCGTCTGTTAAGGAGTATAAACAGAGGTCGGTTTGAAGTTAGTACCTGAAAAAAATAACAACAATTGATATACGATAATAAAACAAAGTTTTAATAAGAGTTAAGTAATAGGAGTGGAGAGAATATATACTGTTACAAGCTCTAAATCAAGTATGGGCAACCTTTGACATGTAGTGGGCAAATACGATCGCGAGCCGCGTTTAAAAGTAGTGCATTTTAAAGTAGTGTTCATAATTTTTAACGATAGATATTAGACATGAAATAATACGACAATGTTACTATAATGCAATTTATTAAAATAAGAAAATGAAATGAGAAAAATAGGTATAACATTATAATTAAATCGTGAAATTTTTATTAATTGGGTTTTTCAAAATGTCTCGCGGGCCGGATCAAATCCTTACAGCGGGCCGGTTGTTGCCCACATATGAATTATCTCTGAATTATCAAGAATGTTTCGTTTTTTATATTTATATTTTTATATCTATGTATGTATGTATGTATATCTTTCAGTTCAATATTTTTAATGTATTTGTTAATTTTGTTACATTCTTATATTGCACATTTATGTAACACATGGGCTGAAAAGTGCCGGGCCTAACACATAGATGACGCTAGTTTTATTGCAGTCACCTTTCTCTCAGTTAGTACTAACCTTCAAAAGGCAACTGTTAAAATTTCATGATATTCTATTCATTAGTTTGTGAGTTATTCTGCTAAGAGTCACGCTGCTTTTGTTATTTTCAAAACAGTGGATCAAAAACAATTTCGTGTTTTAATTTTACACTGCTTCTTGATTGGAAAAAATACCGTTCAAGCGAAGCAATGGCTTGAAAAGTGTTATGAGGACTCCGCTCCATCAGAAACAACAATAAAACGTCGGTTTGCTGACTTCAAACGTGGTCGTAGAGACACCGATGATGCAGAACGCAGTCGACGCCCAAATGAGGTGGTAACACCAGAAAACATCAAAAAAATCCACAAAATCGTTTTGAGTGATCGAAAAGTGAAGTTGCGTGAGTTAGCTGACATCGTAAAGATATCAAAAGAACGTATTGGCTTTATATTGCAAGAGCATTTGACTATGAGAAAGCTCTGTTCAAAGTGGGTGCCGCGTTTGCTCACTGTTGACCAAAAACAAGAACGTGTTGATGATTCTGAGCAGTGTTTGGCCATGTTTAAACGTAACAAACCGGAATTTTTGCGTTGATATGTGACAATGGATGGAACATGGATCCATCACTTCACTCCGGAATCAAAACGATCGCCATCTGAGTGGACAGCAACTGGAGGACCTCGTCCAAAGCGCCCAAAAGCACAACAATCGGCTGGAAAGGTTATGGCCTCGGTATTTTGGGATGAGCGTGGTGTAATATTCATCGATTATCTTGAAAAAGGAAATACCATCAACAGTGAATATTATATAGCGTTATTGGAGCGTTTGAAGGTCGAAATTGCAAAGAAACGACCGCATATGGCAAAGAAAAAAATTTGTGTCACAAGTCAATCAAAACGATGGCAAAACTACATGAATTGAACTTCGAATTGCTCCCACATCAACCGCATTCGCCAGATTTGGCTCCCAGCGACTACTGGCTGTTCGCAGACCTCAAAAAAGTGCTCGCCGGTAAGAAATTTCGCACGAATGAAGAGGTTATCGCTGAAACTGAGGCCTATTTTGAGGCAAAAGATAAATCGTTCTACAAAAGTGGTATTGAAATGTTAGAGCGGCGCTGGAATGATTGCGTTGCTCTTGATGGAGATTACGTTGATGAATAAAGCTAATTTTGAACCAAAAAAACCGTGTTTTCTTTGTTAAGCCCGCGACTTTTCAGCCCATGTGTTAAATGCTTGTATTAAAACTTTAGCTTTGTTAAGACAGAAATATAAGCAAAGGAGGAAGTAGGAGGGTAACCTAACGTGTATACATTGAACATTTATAAATTAGGTTAAGGATGAATAAAACAGCAACTTTTGTCTTTTGCGAGCATATATATATATATATATATATATATATTGAAATTTTATATATTATTAAATTAATTAAGCTTACTGGAGCATTCAGACTATTTTGATGCATAAATTATTTTGCATATTTTATCCAACCATTTTTTTAGTTCAGTAATTGAAATTATAATGTTTTGTTAGGCAACACAAGCTATTGCATTAAATTATTTTTACTGTATGCATGATATTTCTTTTATACCACTATACGATTTTAATATATCGACATTTATAGTAATAAAGTAATAATTATTGTTTCATTAGGTAACAGAATCAGTTCCCAGTTAATTCTCGATTAACGAAATGAGTTTAGAATTAATATTGTACTGATTCTGTTAGCTTATAAGAAAAGTAATGATATTTAAATAAAAGCCGCCAATTGAATTACAGCGCTATTGCGACTATAGTCATAACTAATACATATCTGGCGGGAATGTGTAGAGTGGCCTATCTACATTATGTTATCTGTGAATTGAACTGTGGGATGCAGACATAGGTATGGGGAACCCTATGTTGGAGGTAAATTAAGTAGTGGGGATTAGGATTGGGTTATAGAAGTACATTTTTCCAGTAATGGAGAATACTCAGAACTATAATTATACTAGGGTGACACCTACTTATTAAAAAAAAAACATACTATTCTCGTTATATATACAAAATATTTTAAAATTTTTAAATTAGACTAATATTTTGTCGATCCACCTTTACTTGCGTGAAGTGCTGCGAGTCGTCGTGGCATAGAATCTATTAAATGATTAATGGTGTCTTCTGGAATATTTAACCGCTCTTCTGTAACAGCTGCCACGAGTTCTTCCTTATTGCTGGGTTTTCGGGGGGTCGTTTCGCCATATTTGTCAGGATTATGTGCCAAACATTCTCTATCGGATTCATGTCTGGTGATTGGCCTGGCCATGGTAAAATCCGAATCCCCTGTTCCTCTTTCCATATTCCCTGGTTGTTGTTCTTGCTTTGTGGCAGGGTGCTCCATCCTCCATAAAAGTGGCGTCTTCTTTAGATAAAATGGCGTTGTCGAACATCGGTAGTAGTCCTTCTGTTAATATTTGGATATATTTTGCCGCATTTATATTTCCGTCGCAGATTACTAATTGCGATCTTCCACCATACCATATCGCGCCCCACACCATGATGTTCACACCGCCGTATTTCACCATTTAATGCAAAAATTTGTCGTCCGGCTGCTGTAACGAACGTCTCCATACCCACGTACGACCACTATCACTGAATTGGCAGTATCTGCTTTCGTCTGAAAAAATGACAGACCGCCAAAACTCTTCGGGCTTCGTTCGCATTTCGATTGCCCAAGCCATTCGGCGCCGTTTTTGAAACGCCGTAAGGAGAGGTTTTTTCTTTGCCACCCTTTTATACATCCCCACACTGTGAAGGTATCGCAGAACGGTGACTTTTCTGTGCGTAAGCTCAGCTGCACTTTTTCGCGGTTCTCTTAACACTTCGCGCACAAGCACCCTTTTACTTCTTTCAGAAGGTCCGGCACGACCTGGTCTCGGCTCCACTGTTGTTTTTTCCTTCCGTTTAAATTGTGTAATCACACGGTTAACTGTGGGGACAACGGAATATTTAAAAATTTACTTATTTCACGTTGCGAAGCGCCGCGTTCACTCTGGCCAACGATGCGACCCCGGGTGAAGTCGCAAATATCACTCGAACCTTGTAAGCGAGGCATAGTTGTAACGATACTAAACTATGACGAATTCCTTCCGATACATCTAGCCCTACCCTAATGACAAGAGAAAGTTCTTAATTCGTGCTGTTTACGCATTTATACCGCTTTACCTGGTGTCTATTTTATTCTGTCACCCTAGTGTATATTATAATTTTAATTTCAGGTAAAAACAGACAATTTAGGTCTCCCAAAGATTTAATTCATTATTTTGGTTTTTCTATTTATTCGTGTGAGTAATAAATTTCAAAAACTAGAGCTGCTAAGGAGAAATGCCAGTTATTTCTGGAACCAGCGCGTCACAAATACCCTAAGTCAGTTCATATTTTACAGGCATCACGACAAAAAATTATTTTGTTGGGCGGTGTTATTGAAAACAAAACACTACATTAACAAAACATATAACTTACTGGTATTTTTCTCTCAAAATTAATAGGTTCAGTTAACGCTACATCAGAAATGGCAGCAATGTATTGTCCAATAAAGACATCTAAATGTATGTAGTCGCTTCAATGATTCTTGATGTGATATTGTTGGCGATAGATGATCATTCAAACTGTTGTTTGGGCTGTTTCATCGTTTGTTGAACTTTCATACTCCCACTTTTTCGCAGTGTTTACTTTCGTCATCAGGGTAGGCACGATAATACGGACAGGGTAATAATTTTTTCCTCTTTGAATATTGAAAATTAAAAGAAATAGCTTTTGTGATATTTTGGAATTAATTTCTTTCAACTTCAAAATTCCCAATAGGTTCAAAAGCTATTTCAGTTACCTTTGTACAATTCAAAATTTAATACGTTTAAATCATTTTATGAATTAACATGTAGTCAAAACTCTCAAACTAGGAATTAATAAATTTTAACAATCAAGATAAGAGCAAATAGATATTAAAAATCTTACATTAACTTTTACCTAGAATTCAAAACCGTAATATTATTAATCCAGATATTTTATTTAAACTAATCATATTGTTATCGATTTCCGTTATAACCTAAAGCCACAGACATATCAAATTATTTTAGACAACTTGTCCTTGCTCATATTAATAATATAATTGTCGGTGGGATACTTCAAATTACTCGCATTACTAATACACGGGTATACTCATAGTAAAAATAATAAAATTACATTTAATGCTCACACTTACCTTTAGAAGTGAACAAACTAAGTAGCAATGCAAATTACATATCCGACGAGAGTATTCTATCGAACACAAAACAGGTTCCACGTTTAGTCACGCTACTACTTACACTGAATGATGTTTATATATGTCCAAGTGTTTATAATACATTATTATCTTGAATCTTGAAATACAAATGTGAAAACAAATTAGTGCTGCGCACC